>AZNH01000053.1:157067-183615 GCA_000814955.1 Metarhizium guizhouense ARSEF 977 | reverse complement strand
CCCATCTTCCCCGTCACCAGGCGATTCGAATACAAAAAACGTGACTGTTCGCGCACTAACTTCCCCCTTCGCCCTGCGTACGCCATCACGGTGCACAAAGCGCAAGGATTGACGCTGAAACAAGTCGTCTTGAATCTGGAACGGAAGGATCATGCGCCAGGATTGTCATATGTTGCCATATCTCGAGTTAAGAAACTGTCTTCTATCATGTTTGAGACGCCGTTCGATCTAAGTCGATTCACAACCAAGGTGAGCTCGAACACAAAGGACAGGGAAAGGGATTGGGACCTGCGCACACTCCAGTGCTTGTAGATTAATAGATTTGTGTATCGCGCCAAATACAATATATATGAAGATGAAGATGCAAAGAGAGCTTTTTCATGATGATAAGCTTGCGCTGGCATCCTAGCTGCGGGGGGCACGGGGGGCCGCAGGTCCCTCGTATCTTCCCAATACGCCTCCACAGAAGGTTGTAGAGTCAACCCGCTGGGGGAGTTAGTGATAGGCGACACAGCCGCCGTTCAAGCGGCTTGGCCCGTTACAAGACTCATGTTAACTAAGCTTCTTCCACAAAATTAGTATTATGATCTTAGTGTCACGGCCTTCCCGCCGGGTTTAGCGGGCATCCACTCACTATTCGTTCTCTGCATGTCCTGCATACCACCCAAGGCGTACTCCGTATAGTGAGAAAACCAACACATTTACGTTACACAGATGTACTTGCAGGGGCAGCCAACATTGCATATTTCAAGCCGGGTAACAGACTGTGTATAATTAGCTCACACTGTACGCGTATAAAGCAGCGTGCTTTGCCCGCACCGCACGCTTGTGAATTCTCCTCCTCCACTCCCATGCTACACTGCAGGCTTCAACTCGCTACAAAGCGAAGAGGTTCAAAGGGAAAGCAAAGAGTGTATGATAGAGAGGGAGGAGAGAGAAAGTAAAAAAGAGATTCAAGTTTTACTGGACGCGCTTTCATATAGCTAGTAAGTTGCAGTAGTATTGCTAGCGCGACACGGGTTTACTGGGGGTAAGTATAGTGGTTTCTAAGAATTAATGTAGCCTCAAAGCCAGGCCTACTGAATTTTTAACCGCACGACAGCTATGGGAGAGATTATTGCCGATGCTAATACATGTGAAGGAAGTAGCAGGATTCGCGGGAAGCTAGATTGCTCGGACGGCGAATTATCTACAAGGACAACAGAACGAAGCCTCGCAAGGGAAAGGGGATTGACGTGTACGATAACATCTAGCCACGTTAGATATCCTAGCATAATGGGCAAGATCCAAATGAACAGTCTCTTTCGACTTCTTCAGGCCTTTGGGGAAGCGAGTAAGGACAATAGCTTCGCTGTACATCGTGAGACCCTGCGTTGCCCCGGCATATCACTACATGACCGGGTGGAGAATGTTCTGTGGGCGTCACAACTTGTTGAGACGGGTCGGGCACAAGAATCACAGAAAGCAGTGATGGAGCGAATGCGTTTGGAATGGGGCAATGACCCCGACATCGATGTCTCAACTGTGATGTATTTCATGTTGAGCTGCGTGAAGGGTATTCTAGACCCAGAGAATCAAGGCAACAAACATGTGCGTCATGACTCGCACATGTGGACTGATGAGGAAGAGGGAGAAGTGACACGTCGTCTGGCTTGGTTTCTGGACGAGAAAGAGCGATTGTGGATCAACGAGTACATCGCATGGAAACAGGGTGTCTAGAGAGGACGGATTTTGGAACAAGAATGAGATAGACTGGATAGTGAAAAGGGGCCGAAAAAAGAAGGTATTTAAATGTCTTTGATAGAGAGAATGTAGAACAGTGATTTTGGAAATGCTTCGATCAAGTTGCAATGAACAAACATTGAATTTATATAGTTATTGCCTTTTGATGAAAAATGAATTTTTTTGCAGGGGGCTTCAAAGTTGCCATTTGTATGGGGTTTTGTCGTGGGCCACTCGGGGGTTTGGGCCACTCGCGGGTGGATTACGTTAGTATATTTACTTAAATATTACAGTAACTATAAAAAGTGTAAAGTTTTGGTGTAAAAGTGGAGGTGGATCGACATTAATTTCCCCCCACTGTAGCATCCCTATTAATTGCCTACGATATAGTTAGTTAGTTACCCAAAATGATCTGATTACTGTTTCCTACTGATCTGCCTTCGCTCTCTTCCCTTTCGGCCGCTCAACTAACGCCAATTCAGCCCCAGTTGCCAACCCTGATTGATTCCCCCAGTTATAATCATCTCTATGTCAATGAACTGTACATTCTTTATCTTCTTTGTAATACCTGCACCCCTTGGTATTGCACTCTGCTTTACACTGACACGACACTTCTACCCGCGCAGTAGTGGAAGCATCTTAGGTGTAACCTCCTTAGTAGTCATTGGAATAGTGACATCTGGCCAGAGAGACTCATTCATTGCGCTTAATCCCTTAGTATATATTAATCCACCCTAACTCTATAGTCTTACTATGGCTGGCGTATGTGTCCTTCAGGCAGAGGAAGTCTTCGTCTCACATTACACAGGTGCTTGGCGTAGGCGGGGTGTGTTACATTACATACACGGGTCGACAGGCTCGTGAGAATATCGTCCATCCGTCGAGCACCTGCGCTAGTGGAATAGACGATGCTTTTCCCATCTCTGCACAGCAGTAGCATCTACAACCAATTGCCACGAAGTCCTCAGTCTGTCCTTTCGTAGAGAACGTTGGGTTGTAGAGAACCCTGGATTGTCTTGTGTACCCTGGGGGCCAACTGAAATCATTCGTTCGCTTTATCTTTGCTATGATAGCGATTGCTCCTTTGAATCAGCAGTGCGTGGAAGATCGGGGAGAAACCAGAATGGAGGAGGGGCTTTTGCCCAGTTCACAGGGTTTGGGCGAGAGAAAACCAATCGTGAATCGGAAGTGAGGGGGCCGCCACCCCGTCTCATGTCGCGTAATCATGACGCATCAGAACGCCTTTCATTTTCATATTTTTTTGCTAAGACATACAATCAGAAATGACGACAGCAACTGGAGCTCTGTATCCGGGCACTTCTAAGCCTGGCCGTGCAATAAAAGATCAACTCGGGTTCTTGTCAGATTCTTCACATCTTTACCCTTTTACTCCATTTCGAATAAACCCTGTGCATTTGACCCTTCCGTTGACTGTTTGCCTCTACCAAAGGCCAAGATAAACAGAACCGCAGGACCTCACCCCACGATCCATTCTCGCCAAAAAAAAAATAAAAAAAAATTACATGACCGATCCTCATTCCCCCCTACCGTCTGTGCCCTTTACACCACCTCGTGACCGGTCAACACAGCCAGAGAACAACACCCCTGCATCAATTTATTATGGAGATACCGATGCGCGCACGTCGTCTCGCAGACTGCTCGACAATGACGACCCCGATGAAGTAGACACACTCACACCGAAACCCAGCGAGAGTTCCGACTTTCAAGTGGAAAACAACAAGTTCGCCTTCTCGCCCGGCCAGCTAAATAAACTCCTAAACCTCAAGAATTTCAGCGCTCTTGGTGCATTGAGTGGGCTGGAAAAAGGTCTGCGAACCGACGTGAGGAGCGGCTTGAGCATGAACGAGACCGTGTTGGATGGCACGGTGACTTTTGACGACGTGATTTTACGAACATTCGTGCCACCGCATGATGCCAGTGTTGACGAATTACCAATGAAGCAGCCACCGGGCCGATTTACCGATCGGAGACGGGTGTTTGGAATCAACAAGCTCCCCGAGAAGGAGCTCAAATCTATTTGGGAGCTCGTGTGGATCGCGTACAATGATAAGGTGCTAATCCTACTATCAATTGCCGCTGTTGTCTCCCTCGCCGTGGGTATTCCGCAATCTCTGCAAGGAACGGGCGTGGAATGGGTGGAGGGAGCAGCAATCATCGTTGCTATTGTTGTTGTCGTCATCGTCGGTGCAGCGAATGATTGGCAGAAGGAACGGCAATTCGCGAAGCTTAACCGGAAGAAAGAGGATCGATCTGTGAAGGTAATCCGATCGGGCAAGAGGATGGAGGTGTCGACCTATGATATTATGGTCGGGGACGTGATGTGCCTGGAACCAGGCGATATAATCCCAGTCGACGGGATCCTGATTGACGGACAGGGCGTCAAATGTGACGAGTCTTTGGTAACAGGCGAGTCAGACCTCCTTCGGAAAAACCCCAGCCACAAAGTCTGTACGGCAGTTGAGCAGAACGAAGACCCGAAGAAGATGGATCCCTTCATCATTTCGGGGTCCAAGGTCGAAGAGGGTGCGGGAACATTCCTAGTCACTGCTACTGGTGTTCACTCGACCTACGGCCGAACCATGATGTCTCTCCGGGATGAGAGCGAGATTACCCCGCTGCAAGTCAAGCTAAACTTGCTGGCAGATTATATTGCCAAGATCGGCCTTACCTCAGGCCTGATACTGTTCGTAGTGCTATTCATCAAATTTCTGGTCCGCCTCAGGAATATTCAAGGCGGTGCGGAGGTTAAAGGCCAGGCCTTTTTGAGAATTTTCATCGTGGCGGTCACTGTCGTCGTTGTAGCAGTGCCCGAAGGGTTACCATTGGCAGTCACCCTCGCTCTTGCCTTTGCAACAACAAGGATGATCCAGGACAACAACCTCGTGCGCTTGCTCCGGGCATGTGAGACTATGGGAAATGCCACGACCATTTGCTCCGATAAGACTGGCACGCTCACCGAGAACAAGATGAGCGTCGTGGCCGCAACTCTAGGCACCACTTCACGATTTGACGAGCAATCGTCTTCGAACGATGCGGCCAGCACACCTGGCCCAGGGACTCTTTCGGCCTCTGAGTTTGTATCTACGCTTTCGCCATCGATCAAAAACCACTTACTCCGATCAATAGTGCTCAACTCGACAGCGTTCGAGAGTGGCCATGACGGAGCGACGACTTTTATCGGATCTAAGACGGAGACGGCATTGCTGTCATTCGCGCGAGAGCAACTCGGACTTGGGCCAGTAAGCGAGGAGAGAGCAAACGCAAAGATCGTTCAGATGTTGCCGTTTGACTCGAGGCGTAAATGCATGGCGGTGGTGGTTCAGATGGACTGTGGAAAGTATCGGATGCTGGTTAAAGGTGCTGCTGAAATCCTACTCCGCCAATCGGCACGGGTCGTGCAGCATGCAACCGATGGTCTGGCGGAGGCACCGCTCTCCGAGGACAACAGGACCGCGCTAGATACCATTATCACCAACTACGCGTCTCGCTCGCTGAGATGTATTGCACTTGTGCACCGGGACTTCGAAAAATGGCCGCCTCTTGAGACACCGACGCCCGAAACCAGCGGTGAGATGACAGACTTTGAGCCAATATTCAAGGACATGACGATGCTTGGCATCTTCGGCATCCAGGACCCCGTCCGTGAAGGAGTCCCTGACGCTGTCCGCCAGTGTCAGCACGCCGGAGTTTTTGTCAGGATGGTGACTGGGGACAATATTGTCACAGCCAAAGCCATCGCTCAGCAATGCGGCATCTACACGCCTGGTGGTATTGCTATCGAAGGACCTGAATTTCGCCAGTTGACCCATGGTCGGATGAATGAGCTCATCCCAAGTCTGCAGATCATCGCGCGGTCAAGTCCAGACGACAAGAAGATTTTGGTCGACCAGCTCAAGAAACTTGGCGAGACTGTCGCTGTGACCGGGGATGGGACAAATGACGCGCGTGCACTTAAGATTGCTGATGTTGGCTTTGCAATGGGCGTCACAGGCACTGAAGTTGCCAAGGAGGCGTCAGATATTATCATAATGGACGACAATTTTGCATCAATTGTCAAGGCGATTGCGTGGGGACGCACGGTTAATGATGCTGTCAAAAAGTTCCTCCAGGTAAAATCACCATAAACTGTGCGAGGGTCAGAAACTAATTATCTATTAAGTTCCAAATAACTGTTAACATCACTGCTGTTCTTCTTACCTTTGTTTCTGCTGTTGCTAGTAATGACGAGCATTCTGTCCTCAGCGCAGTGCAGCTGTTGTGGGTCAATCTCATCATGGACACTTTCGCTGCTCTTGCACTTGGTATTCTTTCCCCATGTTTTGGGTTTTTACAAGGTTCCTAACCTTGCTCTAGCCACGGATCCCCCCTCGCCTTACGTTCTTGATCGCAAACCTGATCCTAAATCCGCGCCGCTTATCACATTGACAATGTGGAAAATGATCATTGGCCAGGCTGTCTATCAATTGGCTGTGACGCTCGTCCTACACTTTAATGGCCAATCTATCTTCCTAAAGTGGGATAGCAGATGTATGCAGACAGTAGTGTTCAATACGTTTGTCTTCATGCAGATATTCAACCAGTACAAGCAAGTAGTGGGGTTCCTTCCTGGTAGAATTATTTACTGATCTCTGCAGCTGCCGCCGGATCGACAACCGTCTAAATATTATGGAGGGCATCCTAAGCAACAGATGGTTTATCGTCATTCAGGTTGTCATCATCGGTGGCCAGATCCTGATTATCTTCCTAGGCGGGAAAGCGTTTTCCGTGCAGCGTCTTGATCAGCTGTCCCAGTGGTCAGTGAGCGTTTTGCTTGGAGCTCTTGCAGTGCCGGTAGGGGTAATGATTCGTCTGATCCCGGATAAAGTCATCTCTAAGCTTGTTTTGTGTATTTGGCCCCGCGCAAGGGGTTCTGACCTGGGGGTCTCCGGGAAAAGCCGCCACTACAAGCGGGATCTGGCACTGGAGGATATCTGTGACCAGCTTGCGTTCATGAAGAAGGTCCGAGGAGGGCGACTGAGGCATATAATACACAAGCACCCCCAGGTTTTCCTCCAATCCCGCGGCAGCTCACACCCCCCATACTCCTCTACCACGGCGGCCGAAGACACGGCGGCCAATGACCATATCACGGGTGGGTATTCGCCGTCTCCGTCCGCGTCTGAGCGAACACCTTTAAATCGTGGCTGTGGAGAGTGTCAGAGCCTGTCGCATGCATAGGCATCAGACTATTTTTGGCAATATATTTTGGCGCATTACTATGTTTTGGACAAGGCTGCCTGTGTTAGTTGAACAAGCAGACTTGACGTAATTGCTTAATGTCATAAAATCATTGATGCAAAAGGTGGCCCTCGAGGCTTGCTGGTACGTTGTGTTGACTTGGTACGATTCATGTACTAGGCATGACACGCAGAAGAGTTGCTGCTAGTGGCACGGACCGTGCCACTAGCTATTTATATGTATGAGAGCTGTCAGCCAGAATCTAATAGAAGCAAGTTCAATCGCAACACGTTGCGCTACCGGAGGCTAAAAGCAGCGTAAGTGCAATCACACAGACACTCTCGTAAGGCGCCACAAGAAGCCGTGCTAATGGGTATATGTGTACCGCATAGTTGTTGGCAGATGCATTGTTTAAGAGATCTTGTGGCGTAGCGTGCGAATTCATGGCAATGCTTCAATTGAAACTGTCAATGGCTGGTCTCCCCATGCCGCAGACATTAGCGCCAACTAAGGTGATTGACTACTTAAAAGTTGGGCGAGAGACTGACGACGGATCTGTGGCATCCTGGTTGATTTGATATTCCGCCCCAGTCGAGGAAGCACCCTGACCCACTTGGATTGTTACCAATTGCGCATCTGCACCAAACATATAGCAGCATTGCCGCCAATGCCACTGCCTCTCCGACTCGGTTTGTCACCACAAATACCGCCCACCACCCACCACACAAACTTGCTGCCACTTATCGCCAAGGGCAACGTCCACCGGTGCCCGTCCCAGCTCGAGAAGACCTCCGTGTCTTCGTCCGCCTTGAAGCCGACGCTCCGGCCAGGAATCACATCGGCTACGCTATCCGAGCTCATGTGGCCAGCAAGACGCCTTGGGCTCAATCGAATCCCGCAAGTCCTCCAAGTGAACACCAGATGGGCCATCCGCGCCGCAGACAAACTCACCCGTGATCTGCTTGTAGAACGCCAAACCGAATGGGCCGATGATCTCGGCGCGACGGCCGTTGAGACCAGCCAAAAATGGTACACTTATGCCGTAGACAACTGCCCTCGAAGATTTACCGACCTTTACGGAAACGAACTGAACTACGACGCTGCCTTCCGTGACGAGATAAACAGCCAGACGGGACTCACGCCGGTCAGCATCCGAGTCCCTCGCCGTGACAACGAACAGCTTCCCTACAAGACACTCATCATCTCCTTCCTTGAACCGACAAAAAGACCTTGGAGCCTATTTGGCACCAGCCGAGTAGCCAGACACATCGAAAGAACCAACCCTCCCAGGCAGTGCGAGAACTGCTGGGACTGCCACACACGACATGCGTGCAACAGACAAACACGATGCAAACGCTGCGGGAAGACAAACCACGACAATGAAAGCTGTACTGCCGCCGAGCAGTGCGCCAACTGCCTCGGGCCGCACACTGCGGACCTCGCAACATGCCCGGCGCGGCCAAAGAGAGCCTATGGTCTGTTCCATCGTCTCCCCAGAGAACAGCGTGCATTGATCAGACAAATGGGCTCCCAACTCTTCCAACAACACCAGGCTACATAGCAGCGACAGCAATCTCAGACGGAACCTAGCGGCCAGCCAGCATCAGAGGCCGTCGCAGAACAACAGCGTGCTCCAGTGGCAGTCATGGAGCTGCCTCAGGAACCTGTCAACCCCAAGCCCTGACTAACTTCTTCACCTGCACCCTACCAGTTCTACCGTCTTTGTCCCCGATGCGCCCTAGGGTTCTCGCAGACCAGAAACGACCGACACTCACCCGAGACATCCTGTGGCTTACGGTGAATGGCGTCATAATCGTAAACTTCTATCGCCAACCGCGCTATGACGTCTCCCTGGACGTCCTGCTGCGGTGGTCAGCACCAGAAAGGACCCTTGTGGCTGGCGACTTCAATGCTAAGCATTACTCCTGGCAAACCGGACGACTGGAGGGCCGAGGAGAGGACATTGCCACCTGGGCAGCGGAAAACGGTTTGAATATCTTGAATACGGCGGACGTGCCGACAAACCCGCATGGCAACACAATCGACCTGGCTTTCTCCAACATTGCTTTGGCATCCGCGGTTGTGGAAGACCATCTCGCCACGAGCTCTGACCACTTCACTCTAAGTCTCATACTTCCCGATGTTAGCCTGAGCCTGCCACAGGTCCCGGGCAAAGTGCGGGTAACGACTGAAGAGAGAGCTGAAACGCTTCAAGGAGCTCGTTGCCGCCGGAGCTTGTCGAATACCAAGAACACGGCAACAGCCTCGCAGCTTGACACGCTTGCCGCGGCGCTTGTTGACCTCCTCCAGTCGGCTGCCAGAGCTGCCGGTCGCCCCGTACGGAAAGGAACGCGAAGTGCGCCGTGGTGGACCGACGAGTGCGCCGAAGCCGCCGCGGAGTACCGCGCCATACGAAGAATTCTCCCTCTGGGATTCAGCCAGGAAGTCCAACTAGCAAGAAGAGAGTTCCAGCGTGTGGTCCGCCGTGCCAAGCGGCAGTACTGGCGCAACCTCATTGACGGCTTCTCGGATAGCGCATCGGTCTATAAGGCAGTCCGGTGGCTCAAATCACCAGGAGCCTTCCAGCCTCCACCGCTTCAAATTGGCGACGATGTATACGAAACCCAGCTGGATAAAGCGAATGCGCTGAGACGCAGCACTCTTGAACGCCGCACGGTGGCGGATGACATTACTGACACCTGGATCCCGGTCCACTCGGCCCGCAAGATACCCTTCGCCCAAGAAGTCACGCTGGAAGAAGCAGAGGACGCTACCATCAAGACGGGCAACACCTCGCCCGGAGCCGACAACATCACGGTCAAGTTGCTGCAAACAGTATGGGACATTATTGGGGGACACGTCTGTCGCCTCTATCAGGGATGCCTAACGGTTGGCCATCACCCTGGTGTATTTCGAGAAGCAGAAGTGGTCATGATCCCCAAGCTGGGGAAGAGAAATCTGTCGACCCCCAGGGTATGGCGCCCTATTTCTCTGCTCTCCAGTCTTGGGAAGGGCCTTGAGCGGCTGATCGCTCGCCGTCTAGCGTGGGCATCGATCCATTATGCAGTCCTCCACCCACAGCAAGCCGGCGCGCTCCCAAAACGGTCGGCCGTCGACCTAGTCGCCGCGCTGGTTCATGGTATCGAAGAGGCATTCGCACGCGGAGAGGTGGCCACACTGGTCACAGCAGACATCCAAGGAGCCTTTGACACAGCCATGTGCAACAGGCTTGTCCTGAGGCTCCGTGAGCAAGGCTGGCCGGACAATCTTGCGCGGTGGGCAGGCTCGTTCATGAGCGGCCGCTCCGCCAGAGTCAGATACCAAGACATCACGACACCGACGACGCCATTGCAGTGCGGCCTTCCACAGGGATCGCCCGTGTCTCCGATCTTGTTTTTGCTCTACACCGAACCGATCTATCGGCTAGGCAATCCCGAAGGACGGTTCGGGTACGCGGATGACACCGCCATTCTCTGCACTGGACAATCGCTGGAAGAAACATCGCGAACAGCGTCAGAATATCTTCAAGAACTCGTGAACTGGGGCGCCGCCAACGGCATCTCATTCGACCCAGAAAAGACAGAAGTCATGCACTTTTCACTGAGGAGGCGGGAAACCGAACTGCCCGTCCGCCATGGTGACGTGGAGAAGCAACCAGAAGCAGCCATGCGCTGGCTAGGCCTCTGGCTGGACAGGAAGTTGACATTCAAGACTCATGTCGAGAAGTGGACAGCCAAGGCCCAGGCGGTCGCCCAACACCTCCGGAGCCTAGGGAACACCCGGCGCGGCGCCCTGCCGAGCGCTGTGCAGAGGGCAGTCAGAGCCTGTGTCGAGCCGATACTGCTCTTCGGCGTGGAAGCGTGGTATCCAGGTACAACGTCGCCACGCTGGAGGCGACCGTCGAAGGAAGGACCATCTAGAATCCAGCAGCTTGTGCGGAAAATGAGCAAAGCCCTCAAGCAGGCCATCCGAGCCATTCTCCCAATCTGGAAGACCACACCGATCGCTGTCTTACACCGGGAAAGCGGCATACCTCCCGTCCACCAACTCCTGGAGGCAAGACGTCTCCGCTTCTCTGATCGCATCAAGTCACTGGACCATGCACACCCTCTGGCCAAACGCACCACCGAGATTGCGCCTCGGCCCATCATCAAGTGTATCAAGCTGAAATACCAACTTCCGCCAAAGGCCTTCCCAACTCGGCTGAGGGGGACGAACAAATTGCTGGTGAACTGCCAGCGCCCTGTACTTGTCCCACGGAAGTACAGCAGCGAAATACAGCAGCCTCTCCAAACTGCATCCAAAGAAGAGTCCGCCAAAGACTTCGACCGATGGCTTCGAACCATCCCACCGCTTAGTCTTATCGTGTACTCTGACGGCTCACTGCCCTCCAGCGGTGCTGCCGGATACGGCTATGCTGTCCACCAAAGCGGACGCTCTGTCTGCCAAGGCGCAGGACGTCTCGGCCCTGCGGAGGTGTTCGACGCTGAGGCTAAAGGAGCGCTGGAGGGCCTCAAAGCCGCTCTTAGGCTCCCTCAGTCTGCCACACAACGAATAGTGGTATGCCTCGACAACGTCGCAGCTACCAAATGCCTACGAGGCAAGCCATCAGACTCGTCGCAGAGGGTCTTCCTGACCTTTCAGGCCCTGGCGAAAACGCACCGAATGACCGAAGTCCGCTGGATACCCGGACACACGAAGATTCCAGGAAATGAAGCAGCCGACATCCTTGCGAAGACGGGATGCGCCCAACCCGAACCCGCAGACGCAGTCCCAACACTGGCCTTCTTGCGTAAGACCGCTAGACAGCGGTCCAAAATCGCAGTCCAAGCCTGGTGGGATGCCTCTGCACCCGATAAGTATCAAAGTATCAGAGTCTGACCCTCAAGTTCCCTTCTAGCTGCCCTCCTGAGTTAGCTCTCCCACGAACAATGCTTCACCACCTCCTAGCCGCGAGGACTCATCACGGTGACTTTGCTGACTACCACGAAAGAATCCAGCACAACGACGCTTGTGTTACATGTTCTTGCGGTCGGCGCAAGGCGCCGACGCATCTCTTCTATTGCCGGAAGATTCAGCCGCGCTGTCGGATGAGACTCGCACCCTCACCGACCGTGGCGATCAACCAGGCAATAGGCAGAGATTTCGACAAATTTGTCAAGCTGGTGAAGGCAAGCTCTCTCTTCGAGAAGATCTGTTCGCGCCACTAGATGAAATCATCCATCACAGCACTGTCGTGCCCCTTTCCTTTGTCCCTTTCTTCTCCGGCGGCCACCGCAGCCCGCCACCATAGACCAATCTGGTCCAGTAGATATCATCACTTGCACAACCCGCTGACGGGTAACGGAGTAGACTGTGAGCGCCTTTGAGCTGATGCCATGTTAGATAGTGTGTTGTTTACGTAGTCACCGTAGCAAAATTTAGCCACTAGCCTAACACGCCCTGTGCCCCGCTGGGGGACCTGAGTGGCCAATGGCTGCTGGACGGAAAATATACATAACTACATACATACATATTTTCGCCGATGCCACGATCAGCAAACAAGTGATCTTTACCTTACATTTCACCAAATAATATAAGCAATATATTGTCAATATGAATCGCCTGATATTGTATTGTCACAATATCAGAAAATACGTATTATATGGTAGGTATTGCGGTAGTTATATTGTTTTATTGTCATATTATTTGTTGACAATGATTGTGGAGTTGACGACTTGATTTGACAAGACAGTGGGAGAAGCCCTACTAAATATACTAGCCAGTATACATTGTATAGTGTAGCTGCGTACATTGAGTCACTAACACTCCAACAATTATTTACCACACTGCTCACAGGCGTGACACCAAAACCGCCTCTGGCCCTCGAAGATAGTTCACATATTTCCAGCTTATCAGACACCGAGCTAATCATATCCAAAAATACATCCAAAAAAAAAAGACAGGCAACGACGACGCTGTAGCTCCCAGCTTTCCAAGATTCCCATAGCTACCTCCTGAACTGCAAGATGAAGTCTGGCGATTCCATTGCCCTAAGTTTGACCATGCGTCGATGCTTTTCCTCAGCTGTGTA
Source organism: Metarhizium guizhouense ARSEF 977 (assembly GCA_000814955.1). NCBI lineage: Eukaryota > Fungi > Ascomycota > Sordariomycetes > Hypocreales > Clavicipitaceae > Metarhizium > Metarhizium guizhouense. The sequence goes on along the minus strand of AZNH01000053.1, from coordinate 170,582 downwards.
GTTTATAAACGACAGAAAAGAATGAGCCGTTAATCGTCTTTTCCGATCCGCATTTCAGCTTGATTCGAATCCTCAGCAATACGACTGCTAGTGCTGGGAGTCACAATGGGAGGACGACCTAGTGAAGTGGCGGCGTCTTGAAGCACGCAAACCCACTCAGACGCTGTTGTTTACTGTGGTGCCGAATGACTGAGACTTTTTGGGTTTCGGAGCTTGGCATAACTATATTTGAGGGCATGGCCTTAGAGGTAATCCATTGAATGAAGCAAACGTTGCGATACTTTTGGTCGAGAACTGGGAGTGGGGAGCCTGCAAATGTGGCCATCTACCCAAGCCTTTGTCTGTTGTCATGAGTCCTTCAAAAGAGACAAAAGCGCGACGGCACCCATATTGGTGTCTGCGTGTCTCGTTTGGGGTTATCTCTATCCGCTGCCTATAACAAACTAGGCATCATCTCCACGGCTTGTATCTGGAGACTGACCCTGTGGCTTCCCATTCGCAGGATACATCATTTCACGGAGGTAACTCTCCTTCTGTACCGCGTTAGTTTTCTCCTGACTGTGAAGACACTTCATCCCGCTGACAGCTACATTGCTGGAGCCCGGCATGGGAGACATTGGATGAGATATGCTCCCCCGACTGGGATGCTGACAGCCAGTCGTGACTTTTCCAATATCAGAAGGCTGCTGGGTTTGCGAAAGTGCGAAGTCGCCAGAATCGAAGTACCGTCGTTCCTACATGCAGTCACCCATACATAGGTCGGATTTAGATCGCGAGCTGAACGGCAAAAGAGGTTGATTGGGGTATGTACTTACGCCTAATTGATGGTTCAGGAGATTTTGGCCTGGTTCCTTACCGTAGATCTGTCGGAGACGCTCCTCCCTATTGTTGGATTTCTGTCCTCACGGATCGTTCAGTATCTTAGCGCAATTTGGGAATGATAATGTATACTCCACTCGCCTTGGAATCTACCTTCTTCTGTTGCTCCATTATGCATCTTTCGTCGGTACTGAACTGAGTGAATAGTTTGAGGCTTGATATTTTCATCGCCAGCATTGACAATTAGAGGCGGCCCTCCGTCTGTTACAATACTAGAAGCTGCACCGCTGGTGTCTCTGACAAAACGACGAATCGAGGTGTCTGAGAAACCAGCAGACAAGTGCTACAGGTGGCAAAAGCAGTAATTTGACTAAAGCGGTCCTAGCTCTCAAAGAAAAATCTGAGTTGTTCCTTGGATGGACTTTATTCGCCAGGTTCGCTCTTATGTCACTTAGTCCCGTCGCATCTAACGGGACACCAAAGGTCAGTTCCAAGTTGAATGGCTGATTTATGACTCAAAATGCGTGGCTCGGCATGATTGCTTGCTGTTCAATTGACCATCAATCAAACCAAGAAGAAGGTTGTGATATCCATTCTTCGCCCATCGCCAGTGGCATGTCATTCCCAGACAACACGTTTCCAAACATTTCGTAGCCATGAAGTTTTAGCAGGAGCTGGCTTAAAATCCACTCAGAAGATGGCAGCGCCGTAGCAATAGAGTAACCTATTGACGAGGCCACTGAGATCATACAGTGCTGATTTACGTCCGCGCACCAGGAATTCTTGCCACCAAACGACTTGGACTTTTCATGTTGGTTCTAGTTATGGATTAGAGTGGTCACCTAAACAATGCACTAAGCTAGATCTTTCGTGGCATCGGTCTTATTACGACCCTACCGTACTAGAAGCTTTGCGGCAATTGTGTTGCACTGGTGGCCAGACTCCTCACGCCTGTGTTATATAACTACAAGGTTTTACAGACCTGCCTATTTTACTGTGTTATCGTAAGTCCTGGTTTTACAATCGCCGTCCTCCGATGACGGCCGTCTTCCATCACTACATAAAAAATAAAAATAAAAAAATTCAGACGGGAGACCAGATTGACCCAATTCAACAACCAGTATTATCATGCCGTGGTGGGGTAGGGCAAAAGATTCCAACAAGCTGCAGCAGGGGAAGGTCGTTGACAGGGAAGCATTACGAGCGACCACGTTTGACCCTGATAAACTCCCCCCTCGAAAACCTCTTCCAAAGGCAATGCAGATGCTAGTGGACAAAGGGGACGAAGAACTTGTCTTGCCTGAGACTTGAGTCACTTGACAACTGCCTCGCTTTCAATCGCAAGCTCAGCCTTCCAGTGTCCCTTATCCGCCCATGCTGAAGAGGCTATCGTGCTTATGGTGCTTATAGTCAACAATAGCTATACGGCTAAGAATCAGGCGCCATTTCTTTGGAAATTAATTGTAAGAGAGATTACAAGCTACGGGTAAATTGGATAGAGGGTTTCGATACTCTGTCTCTTCTATCTAGGTTGAATAACAGATAGTTTTTAATACGTGTGAAAATAGCTTTCACAGATACCCCTTGGCTATGCCGGCTGGTTAGCCGTTAACCATCTTGCAAAGGTTGCTTGAGTAACTTTTTGGCTGTTGCTGCTTTTGCTTCTTACTTCTACTTCTATCCTCAATAGATGTAGGCTACTGTACCCATGTAGAGTACAAAATAGACGACAGTAAAACGTCTACCCACTGACGGCGCTGCTGATATGTACTGGAACTATTTCGTTGCACCGTCAACCCAGCCATGTGTTTGCTGCTGTCTGTATGATACGCCTCCCCAATGGCTAAAGAGGCTGCCATGCTGCATTGGAGAGTGGTGATCTCGATATCGCTGCTAGAAGCTCCTTGAACACACATCGGCACGGGCGGGCCGTTTATCAAGGAGGCCCTAGCCTCAAATGCTCCAAACGGTTTGTGCGAGACATGTTCTCGCAGCGGGCTCTTCGTCCTAGGGGCCGATTTTCGTGGACTTCTATTATCCACACCCAGCGTAGAGACATCAGCCACTCATTCTGTAGATCGAATTTTAGGTGCTCATCGACCCACCACTCCTCCGGTAGCCAGCCATCTATGATGCTGGATGCCATAGCTAGTCTCTTGCCATTTCTGGATCGTGGCATGATTGACTTGCATCCCACAAAAAGGGTGCGTCTCAGCCTTTCCTTGCCGCTGCGCATCCGAAGCCAAGTGCCATTGAACCCTTGCTGGTTGTAGTCCCAAGATGCGCTCTGGTCTGCGTACTCTCGCCCGCCACACTCTGTCCACCCTCCATGGCCGCTCCATGACAACATCTATACCCCGACTATCCCGAACCAGCAAGAATAATCTTCCTGTCAGAGACGGGGAGAGCTCTTCGCCCAAGGCCCCCGCTGCGAGGCCTAAGCCTACAGTCTATAACTCCAACATCACAGGTTCAGGGTCGGATCCTCGGAGACAGCTCACGGGTGAGCAGAACAAGGAAGTGGACGAACATAACCGCCACTTTACGAAGAAGCATGCCCTGGAAGACAGGGCTAACGACAGGGGTGGCCCTCGTCATTAACAGCTAGCCACCGATTGCATCACTGCAGTGAGTCTGCAGGCCAATCAAGAATTGTCACTCTCGTCCACCTTCAAATACTGGCGTCACCTCGACGTCATAAACGTTCTTTTTGGCTCCCAACACGTCGCTATAGCAAAACCGTCTTAAGTTTTGTGCAGCAACAACGCTTTGAGTTGTAGCAAAGGAAGGTTCCAGACCGAGGAAGGCATCGAGATTTCCAGCTTCCTAGTCTGGAGGGCTGGATAACCAGTGCAGGCAGGGCGAGGAGGGTATATTTGTCGTCACCTGCCAATTGAACTCAGCGACATTGAAAATGGCGACGGCAGTGGACAGTGCTATTGACACCTATCAGCGTCGGCAAATGAGGCGGCAATGAGTAGTAACAAGCTCATACCCATTACGAACCCCGATGGCGAAATGGGTACGTATTAGAGGTCAGTCTCCGGGCTTGAAACCTGTTCCGCTGTCTACCCTGGTCTTCAGAGGTTGCATGCACACCCGGGGGCTATGACCAAGGGAGAGGGCGCAGCCTACGCTCCCAGCGCAACGATATGGAGTAGTGGATACTACTAGTATTGTGATGGGGGTGGAATGTACATGAAATGGGTTGAGAAAAGGAGAACACGCAATACGCCCCAACATCAGTTTCAAATTATCGTTCATTGGCTCACCCACTAAAAGTGGGCGCTGTACACTCAAATAACAGGACCTATTCGTTGGATACCAGCGGTTTAACGGACGGTGGCCAGCAACACCGTTGCTACTAAAAATGGGCGGTCCGAAGTGGGAGGAGGAGGCCCCCTCCTACCATTTTCCTCATCATCAAACTAGACTCAGGCTCGAAACAATACGTCATCTGGGCTAGTGTAAGAACCTGCCTCATCAATCCTGAAAGTGTGTACAGTTTTCAATGAGCAAAATTGTGTCTATTGAAGCAGGTAGGAAGTGGCGTCTCCGTGTTTCTAGGCCAACAATTACCTTTAGCAACATACCTACGGCCTGAAATCGCAGTGTCTTCAGTCATTAGAACCAACATTTCGATTAAAGCCTGTGTTCAACAACTCCCTTACTATCTGGACACTACAGTATGCAGAAGTGTCTTGTTTATGATGGAGCCTTATGCCATGGGTTTCACCTAAGAAAGCCCTCGTTAGCTTCGCGAGAGCACCTGATGGCTTTTCTAGCCTTATGCGGCTATATCCAAGAAACAGAATCGATTCTCCTTCGAAGTATAGCGGGGCGTGCTTCACCCCTTGAGTATGATTCTGTGTATCAAGCTCATGTGGTAAGGGCAACCGATTCTTGATCTCCTGCCCTATGTCATCACGCGACTCGTCCGGGACACTGGCACCAGGAACCAGTGTGATGATATCCGTAATGAAATAAGCCTCATGGCCACGGCAATGTTGTAGAAGCTTGATCAGTTGCTTAAAGTAGGCTCTGTTTTTTAGCAGTTCCTGGAACTTTTGCCTGGAGAGTCCATGTGCCACAGCCGAGCCTCTGTTCTACCTTTGGCGCCTACACCTTGAGATTCCTCGAGATAGTCGTCTAGCAAAGAGGATGCTCTAAGCGTCCTTCATTTTATGCGTCAAAAACTTCATGTCTTTGACCTGTGTTGGCTGGGGGTCTAGGCTTCGGACGATTTGCCTGGGCTGTTTACTCGCCTTGTAGGGCATATATCCTTCAATTGGCAAGTCTGGGTAATTCAGCCGCATCCAGATGGGGGATAGATGTGAAACATCGGCTTCGTAGTATAATGAAGCATTATAATCTGACCTGAGTGCAGGTGTTGGGGCTGAAGCTTATTTTCCGCAGTGATTCATGTGAAGATTTTCTGATCCAGATTTTATTGCTGTTGTAGTGGATTAATACATCCATCTAACGGGTCGGCCAGGTGTTCATTATAAATCAGACACTAGCATCAGCCGCATGGCAAGAGCATCAGTGCCGGGTACCGATTGCGGGAGGGGATAGAACGGTGCTGCTGCGCGGGACGAAATCAGCACTGTATGACCTCATTGGCCTCGTGATGCAACCCTTTCAGCCTGCCACAAGCTCTCCGCAGCCGAACTCTGTCCCCCACAACGTTTACTCTACTGCTGTGCGTGCAGCTGCCTTCAAAAGCGCATGATGTGCCATTAGACATTGCCAGGTCGGCGCACACCGGGGGGAGAGAGGGGGGGGCATGCCGCAAGCATGCGTACCCCGAAAGGAATACCTACTTGCTCGGTGAGGGGCCAGTCGGTGGCGTAAAAAAAAACAATTATGGGGTTGGGGACAGAGGAGAAAATCCACAAGCAAATCCCTGGCGGCTGTTGCAGGGGTATAGGCCGTGACTCGTACCAGCTCCTGTAGTTCGTCGCCATTGACAAACGCTCGGGCGATTTGAAGCTCATAAATGTGTCGAGCAAGCGAACCACTGCAACTTTTCATCAGGCCTGCTTGTCATCAGGGAATGGATACTGGGGATATTTGCTGTGCTCGGAACGTACCAGGCGCCAGTTATTGATGCAATCATTGTGACAGGCATGGCCAAGCTTGGTCATCAGCGGCTTGCTCAGAGCATGGCATCTGCATAGCTAGTGCTAGTGACGAGTGCCACCCTTGTCATTAGTCCCGTCTTCCCTGGCACGCTCCTTCGTAAAGTGGCGATTACTTCCTGGTTCTGCGCGGTCGTGAGCTGACTCCTAGGATCCGAGCCCGAGCCTGTAATATTGAGTTGTATACTTTGGGCTTGGGCTTAGGCTTAGCAGCAGCTTTAGGCGAAGAGCGGCCCTCTTTGACAGGTGGTAAACGGTTTGCGTCTTTCATGGCATTGCGCTTTGGATGGCTGAGACGAAGCACCCTTCATGTGGGTGCATGTCAATCTGGCTGCGATCCACTGGAAGTTCAGGTCAACACGCCAGAGGGAGATGGAAACAGACTAGCAGATAGCATCTAACACCCTGCATGGCTCCCGGTAGTTGCCTGGGGAGCTGTGGAGCGATCAGCACCAAACATTCGTACGGAGTGCCTCTCAAAATAGGTTTTGCTCTGAGCTAAAGCTTGCCGACTAGTCTTCCCGCTGCTAGTCGCCAGCTCTCATTGGCCACCTTCTTAGCATCCAATGACTTCAACTTGCTTCGCTTGCATGGTTTGTGGCGTGTGGTATTAATATAATTGGTCTATTTGTTTGGAGGGGTTCCGGTACAGGGGAGCGTTTTCACAAATTTACGTACCGGTTTAGAATGTATAAGTTTCTATTTTAATATTTAAATAGATGTGCAGGCAGACTCCATAGATTTGCCAGCCAGATAGCGTCCATCGATCGGCAAACAATTGCCGATCGTAATCGACCCAGCGAGACCTGAAGTGGTTCGGCCAACAGCTATGTCGCCCCTGATGGCATCTGCCTGGTTTCAACATGCATAATTGCCGGTCAAGACGTGGCTTCTCAGCAGTCAATTACAGCTATTAGCAGTGGGTGGCTTATTCCGCGGACAGAGGTATTCTCCCATAAACGCAGTAATTTTGAAACGAGTGTGTATTTGAACCTTGTGGAATGCTTGTGTACAGAACTTGCATGCTCAAATGAATCAATATCCGGAAATCCAAGAGTAATGTTGGGCTACGCACAGGCATGGGTCATATGGGCTGGTGATGGCGTTGGTCCATAGCAGCAACGACCAAAGCTAAGGTGCTGTACTGGACGATGTACTGCAGTGAAGTCTTTAGCCAACCTCATAACTGGATGACTTCCCGGGGACATGAAGATGGAAACCAGGAGGGTAAAATCTAGAATATCACATTACAATCATAACGTATGAAGTAGCGACTGGTGTACGGACTTGCGAGCCTACGAAGTTCGCAACGTCATTACTGTTAACTAAGCGAACGCCAAGTAGATTGAGGTCTCGACTGTGGATACAGTAGTAGTTAAATCGACGACGGATTTCCATAAAAGCGAAATTAGTGCGGGCAGGGTGGCGATCAACTCAACTTACTCACTCCTCTGGTTGACGAAAGATCGCTATGTGCACCGTGCGAGCGTGCACGTGCCGTTATAGGTATCGTGCCATCCATGTAATCAACTCAATTGACACCCCAGGTTGAGTTGATCGCCACCCTGGCTCAGACGCCAGCCTTTTGTTACACTGGTGATTCAGTGAGCATTGTCACTAGAATACCCAATCATGACCTCCCTAATTTTCTCTAAGTACCAATCAATCTACCGGTACCTTTAATGAGTTCATCCACTGATAGCGTCACTAAAGCTTTAGGAAGCCCTAATTGGTGATGAGTGCGACAAACGGCCAAAGTTTAATATGATGGTTCCGTCCAGCCCTACTTCTATTCTTCCAAGTCTCAACCAACCACTTCCAAACTCCCATGCATGATATCTCTCTGTCATCTAGGAAGATGTTCAAGAAGTTAGCCTCTGTCCCTCTCGTAACCATTCTGTGGCCTCGCGTTAGTTGAAGTCGATTGAGCTGACATGCGTTCCTCGACAGTAGTATTTTCTCTTTCGCCAGAGCAGGCCGTCCGTCCTTCGCTGTCAAGGCCACGCGGCGTGCCATCAAGCCGGCGTCTCTCCGGTTCCCTCTCAGCAGCCGGTTTTCGTCTACCGCCGGCGTCGGAAGCGGCAAGATTCATCAAGTGAGCTGTATTTCGGATACCCCGTGGTCAACCAGCTTTTTGCTTACGAGAACAAAACACAGGTCATAGGTGCCGTTGTCGATGGTTAGTGAAAGTTTTGCGATCAGACCCAACATATCATTTTTCATGTGAACCTTGCGTAACTGATTTTTCCGCAGTAAAATTCGATGACGTGAAGCTGCCCCCCATTCTGAACTCGCTCGAGACGGACAACAACGGGCAGAAACTCGTGCTCGAGGTCGCGGTATGTGGAGTCCCCTGGCGACAATACGGCAGCCATGCCTGGAACGCTAATTTAGCCATCAGCAACATCTCGGCCAGAATGTCGTCCGCTGCATTGCCATGGACGGTACGTCGATTCCTTCGTTCACATTGTTTTCGTTCTCAATCTCTAATAGGCCCGATCCTGACTTGTTACAGGTACCGAGGGCCTCGTCCGCGGCGCCAAGGTCAGGGACACTGGTGCCCCTATCACCATTCCCGTTGGCCCTGCCACCCTGGGCCGTATCATGAACGTCACCGGTGACCCGATTGACGAGCGTGGCCCTATCAAGACCGATAAGTTCTTGCCTATCCACGCTGACCCGCCTTCCTTCACTGACCAGTCCACTACTGCCGAGATTTTGGTCACTGGTATCAAGGTTGTCGACCTGCTCGCTCCGTACGCTCGTGGGGGGAAAATTGGTCTCTTCGGTGGTGCCGGTGTTGGCAAGACCGTCTTCATTCAGGAGCTGATCAACAACATCGCCAAGGCTCATGGTGGGTACTCCGTCTTCACCGGTGTCGGTGAGCGTACTCGAGAGGGGAATGACCTGTACCACGAAATGCAGGAGACCTCCGTTATTCAGCTCGATGGCGACTCTAAGGTCGCTCTGGTGTTTGGTCAGATGAACGAGCCCCCGGGCGCTCGTGCCCGTGTTGCTCTTACTGGTCTGACTGTTGCTGAGTACTTCCGTGACCAGGAGGGTCAAGACGGTGAGTCTTTTGATCTCCACGAGAACATACATAGGAGACCCGATGACTAACTGCCGTCACAGTGTTGCTCTTCATTGATAACATTTTCCGATTTACCCAAGCTGGTTCCGAGGTGTCTGCTCTGCTCGGTCGTATACCCTCTGCGGTCGGTTACCAGCCCACCCTAGCCGTTGACATGGGTCAAATGCAGGAGCGTATCACCACCACCAAGAAGGGCTCTATCACCTCCGTCCAGGCCGTCTACGTCCCTGCAGACGATTTGACTGACCCCGCCCCCGCAACAACATTCGCTCATTTGGACGCCACGACTGTCTTGTCCCGTGGTATCTCGGAGTTGGGTATCTACCCCGCTGTTGACCCTCTCGACTCCACGTCCCGTATGCTCGACCCCCGAATTGTCGGCCAGGAGCACTACGACACTGCTACTCGTGTCCAACAGATCCTGCAGGAGTACAAGGGTCTCCAGGACATCATCGCCATTCTTGGTATGGACGAGCTGTCTGAAGCGGACAAACTCACCGTCGAGCGTGCCCGTAAGATCCAGCGTTTCCCTGAGTCAGCCTTTCACCGTCGCCCAGGTCTTCACTGGTATTGAGGGTAAATTGGTTGACCTCAAGGACACCATCGCCTCGTTCAAGGCCATCCTAAACGGTGAGGGTGACAATCTGCCCGAGTCTGCCTTCTACATGGTGGGCAACTTTGCCTCAGCCAAGGAGAAGGGTGAGAAGATTCTTGCGGACCTGGAGAAGGATTAGTTGGTATCAGAGTTATCATGTCTGGAAATGTGGAGGAAACTGTTTACTGGCTGAGGAGCCGGAGCTGGCGATAATTCTCTTTCGAACTTATCAAGTCTATATTGTGTGCATAGTATGTGTCACTGTGAGAAGCCGGAGTCGTGTAGAGTCGCAGCTCGCCGTTAGTACACATGGCGTGTAGAGTGGCAACTGTTAAAGCAATCTGTCCGATCTAAGCCGTTTGCAAAGACGATTAATAAGGCAACACCAACCCGCTACTGGGGGTCTCCGCCTCATTTGTGGCGGCGAATTTCTTACTGTGCGCAGACAAAACTGTAGTACCTCGTCATTTTCCACCACTGTCTCGGCTCTGTACTGTGGGATAGATTTAGAGACTGACTCATCTTGAATTGTCCTTTCGGGCGGAAGGTGAGGATGAACTGAGAGCTGACCTAAGCACTTCTTTAACTTGGGAACCCGTTGTACTTCGACTTCTTCTTGGCAGCGTGGTCCGAACCCTGCGCGGCGAAAACAGCCACGGCGAATGGACAGTCGGCACGACTCACATCAGTAGAAACTCGGCGCTGCTTTTGATATTTGGGGCTTAATTCGATACACTGATCATGAGTGTAATTCGTCTGGTTTTCGACAGACTGAGGGCTGGATAACTAGTGCCAGTGAAAGCGCTGAGATGGCGAGGCGTTGGCTACTACGCCTTGTGTCTCACAGGCCGCGTTTCAGCCATGAAATAAAACATAAAATACTGACGATTTGTCATGCGGGGTGTAAGAATTTGACTGCGGTTTGGTTCAACAAGCGGGCGCAGGGCCAGAGCTTCGGCACCGGACCAGTCTGTTCTGTGTAATCAGTTAACCTCGACTAAGTTGCCACCTGGCAAATACATGGCCGCGAGCCTCCTTCCTTCCGTTTTTAGATCCACATAGACAATACGAGGGCACAGGGGCAGCTGCTTGTTGAAATAAACTCCAGTCAAGCCTCTTGCACAGCTATGTGCTTGCGAACTGACTTGACAGATTGCGGGAACATTTTCAGAGGCATGGTTGACATCGGCATGGTCATCAATGACGAAGTCACGTCGCAAACCAGCCACAAGCCTATTAGCGTACGCCAATCGAGATACGGCCATAACACTGCCATCAACAGAGAGTCATAGGTCGCTTCCTTTTTGGAGACAGTTCCTTCTTTCCACTTCTTTGGAACGAGCGCCTATTCGCGCTCAGCGACAAGAAAAAGCCACGCCTACACAACATAACTCTGGATGCCAAGGTTAGTACTCGGCCCGGCTCTATACGCGCAACCCGCGCTGCGAGAAGTTAGACAACCTCTCACCCACAGTCATGCACTGAGCAGTCAAGATTTGAAATTGGCCACGGACCCGCTCCCGCTGGCCATGAGAACCACCGAGTAAAGCCCGTGAGGAAGAACGGCATCCTCAAACTGCCCAACCAAAACCAGGCACCTTCGCTTCCGAACTGGTTGGTCCAATTGATTTGCTTCGCAACATCCTCTTTAGACACCGCAGGATGTGAATCTTCTAGTGCCATCTCGAAGTCCTTCAGTGCGACATCAGGCGCCAATATTTCATCTGAATTGACACCGTTGTAAGTCATCTCAATCTTTTCTGGGTCACTTGGTGAGCACGGCGTCAACATTCGCTTCCCGTCTTTCATAACCTAATAGTTGTTAGCATGTTCTAGAGGATACATCATGATTCGGGCCAAAACATACAACCTTGAAGTGAGTTGCCCGCAGGATCTTGCGGACAGGACGCATCAGAGCATGCTGGACCACGTTGGTAATATCACTTCCAGAAAATCCATCCGATTTGTTGGCAAGGACGGTGTAATCACTAGCCTGCAAGGCAGTATCAGTGTCACCAACAGCCAGTTTGAACATTCTCGCTCGGCCGTTGAGGTCTGGAAGACCAATGTGGACACGTCTTTGGAATCGTCGACGGATGGCTGCATCAAGTTGCCAAGGAATGTTAGTAGCGCCGAGAACGAGAATGCCTTTGCTGTCATTGCCCACACCATCCATCTGGACAAGAATCTCGGTCTTGATACGTCTTGAAGCTTCAGATTCACCTTCGCCACGGGGACCGCAGAGGGCGTCAATATCGTCTATAAATATTACCGACGGCTTGTTTTCTCTTGCCACGGAGAAAAGAGCCTTGACGAGTCTGCACAAAACTGACTGTTAGTATGGCAAAAGTACCACCGCGGATATGTGAAGAATGTCCCACCTTTCACTTTCACCCATCCATTTGCTCACCAAGTCTGAGCTGCTGACACTGAAGAATGTACTGTTGGCCTCCGTTGCCACAGCCTTGGCGAGATAGCTTTTGCCGGTACCAGGGGGACCGTAGAGCAGAATACCCTTCCACGCCTGGCGTTTCCCCTGGAACAAGTTGGGGAATTTTATGGGCAATATAACGGCTTCCTTGAGAGTTTCCTTTGCGCTTTCCAAGCCTGCGATGTCTTCCCACCGAACGTTTGGCCTCTCGTGCAAGATGGCACCCGACAAGGCATTTCTGAGTTTCTTGCTTTCGTCATCTTGAGGTTCTGCCTTGCTTGTGCCAGTGGCCGCGCTATTTGCTCCCATACGCAATTTGCCTCGGTTGGCGTTGTTATCGGCCTCGGATTGTAGAAACTGTTTGATATTTTTGGCGCGGCCGAGATACATTGCCATCTTCTCTTGCATGATTGTCTTGAGTGCCCTGTTTTTCTCCCACTTGAGGGTTTTAATCCACATCTCCATGCCGGACATGTAGAGATCGAAGGCGCTCTGGTATTCTTTGGCATAGTCGGCGGTAATAGCTTTCTGGACCTCGGCGATGGCCCGGTCACGGAAGTTGGTCGACATGCTGCGCCGACGGTGATGCCGACTATAGGTTATGTAGGTTAGTGTGAGACATCGTGAATCGGATGATAGTCCGGTTGAGAATAGAGGAGGCGAACGAACGAGTCCTGGTGGTGTACGCGAGAAAGAAGGCAGACGCGCTGCTCAGCATCGTCAATGGAGGAGCAGTAGCTGGATGCGAGGGCGTGGCGTCTTGATGCAGTCGTCGCCGGCATGGAGGATGCGGTTACGTCAGAGCTAGCCAACTGGTACCTCACCTCACCTGGTTCTGGTGGGTTTGGCGGGGTAGCATTCAAGTGTCGGGGGTGGTGGCGAGCAACGGAGGGGCTAATTAATGCTGTAGTTCTCACTTCATCCGTATTCCCTTCAGTGTCCTGCATTGTCTTCTCGAGGCACCGGCCATTCTTTCTGCACCGAGGAGAACCGTACTTTGCTCAGAGACTGTGCTGACCCTGGCGGTTGCCGACGCCGATGAGACATTCGAAAGCCTTACCTTGTGGAGTTCTCTGGCTCTCTACTCTTGTCATTCTCAATGTGGAAAAATTCATCTAGGTCCAGCTTCATGGCCTGCAAAATTGAGCACCACTAGGACGGACAGGTTCGGGTTGGCCATGTGGCTGCTGTACTAAGGGTCCGCACGATATTTTGAGTGTGTCCATTGGATGACTTGTGAATGGATAAAGCGATCTCAACCTACTGGAGTATCGTTGCACAGTACTCGGTATCGTGGGTGATAACATGGGCACAGAATCTCGCACAACTTATTTCCAGTCCTATGTTAAGATTATTCTAAAAAAGTTTAGATCCAGTGGATATTGTGTGTAATCCTTAATTGAGGTTTCATGTGCTCGTTATTTGAAGACAGCGACGT
>AZNH01000053.1:108968-156967 GCA_000814955.1 Metarhizium guizhouense ARSEF 977 | reverse complement strand
AGCGGAGACGCGTTTGAAGTACTGAAGTAAGTTAAGTACTGGGTACAGCGGGCCAGGTGGGTTCATTATGTACTAAAATGTACTGGGTACAGGACCCCAACAGCCGGACCTAGTGGGGCATTGGCCGCTACCCTGAACCGAGGCAAAATCCAGACATTTTCAACCGGTTGTCAACGTTGAAGCCATCGAGGTGGGATTGAGTCCATCAACTAGATGGCTAGGTTGAGTTGATTGAATTGATGCACGTGACTTCAATTTCAATAATATTGAAGGAGTTGAGGTTGAGGTGGAATTGATGACCAGCCTGCTCACAAGTAAGCCAATTTCTGCATGCCTTCCCCATTGGAGTAACCTCCCCAAACCAGCATCTCGACTGAGAACTGAGAGTACTCTGTATAACCTTGTTTCATGGAAAATGTGTTGTTGGCTGGTGGCGGTACTATGGCGGTACCACATAGTCATCGGCGTACAATACTCCACGATCGAGCGCCGTATGCTAACAAGTATTGTACAGGCAAGGTGCACAGGGCCCGTACGATGCCGCCTCCAAAGGCATTCTTGCATCTGAGTTCGGAACCGAGGACTCCGATGAGGCAATCAAGAAGATATTGATGGAAGGCACCATCCAGACAGTGGAGGCAAGTTAGCCAGCTAAAGTGCAATGCACATTCAGAGCACGTATCTAACTTAGACCCTCGTGCAGATGCCTGGTAGACAAGGTGCTACAAACGACTCAATGAGCTCAATGAAGGCTCATTAAGGGACTCGTGGATAGGCAAAGCGTGGAATGGCGGGCAGTGACAATGGTGGCGCTGTGGGATCATGGCTTCCCCTTGTGTTCCAAGATTCAAGGTAAGGCTTGGCCAGTTGCTCGGGCCCTAAAACTCATTTACTCACAGCCGGCACCGCTTCAGTCGCCGTAGATTGGATTCTAAAACACTGGAGAAAGGCTCCAAGCTGTAATACAATTAGGGTAGTTATTGCTATTTGCACAGATATGAATATCTATTTCACAATTTTGACTCACCCAGTTACGCCACCCTGGTCCCCGTCAATTTCTGTAAGGAATGTTGCGCAGCGCGGCCGCAAAGTTGCAACTACCGGCATCGCTCAAATTGATCCCGGCTGCATACACAGCGACATACATGGTGACACATACGACGGACGACACACTGCGGAACGCACGAGGCTATCAGAACATTGACCGCCCAAATCAATTTAATCATCATATTACTAGGGAATGCTTGGGTTGTGAAGCATTACGCCGACGAGGTGTTCTGCCGGCTCCCTGTGCCTGACCCATGGCTACCACTCACCCTCCCTCCTCTGTGACGGTACTTCAGTCCTTCAAACCATGTTTCGTACCGTAGGCCATCATGAGAGTTAAGGTGTTGCAGCCGATTGCATTGCTGGGATGATAATGTAGCTCTTGGCTGACGACTCTTGTGACGCCTGGACCTGGTTTGCCGGCGACCTCTCGGCCTGTGATGCCTCCGCATGACTTCGTCCTGCCGCCCTCGTCGACGCTTGTTGCCTCGCGACGATTGCGACGCCTGTGACTGTAGCTCGTTAAGCTTGAATTGAGAGCGGTCACGGCGAAGGCTCGCGTTCATTCGGCGCGTTCCTCGGCCTGCATTCTGACTAGGCTGTTGACATCTACTTACAAAATTAACTGCGGTTGGTTAATAAGTAGCCTGTGTCAGTGAGCAAGGCAACTGGAGTGTTCATGACGTCAGAAAGAAAGCATGCGGCCACTTGCTATGTATGGATGGAGACCTAACTAATTGATAGCGCTTAATTGATCACTCTAATGCCCCCACCTGCTCTCATTTTTGTCGGAAAACTCGGAAACCTTACTCGTGCCACGCCGCCACTTTTTCGGGGCGCGACTTCGCTGCACCCAAAGTCTGGCCAAAACCAATTGCGCATCTGCACCGACCTTACTACTCAATTAGTGTCTACCGGAACGGGGCCCGTTCCGACTTCTGAGCCAATCACCACCGTAAACTCACCCTTGTTCAAATCACTCCCGTAACGGGCCCCGTTCCCGCCCAATATTCTAAACGGGGCCCGTTCCCAGATTGTCCCATGCAGCCAATCACATTACACTGCCATGCCGGGCCTGTAAGGCTTGCACGCGTCCGAGTACAGTACCGCGCGTCCGGGAATAGGACTAGAGTACACTACCATACATACATGACTTCTCCTTTTTCTTCCTTTGCCCTCTTTAAAAGGCATTGAACCCATCTGACACTATGGGAAGACCCTGCGGCCCACAGCCGGTGCCCCAGATATGCCGGCAGTTACAACCAGAGGAAGCACAACGCATTGCATTACTCGACCTCTACCTGTATCAACCAGAACCGGCTACTATCTGTATAGAGTGTGGCTTCGCCTTAAAGGCCGATAGCGACCGTGTGTCTCGGCACCTCGGGGAGAAGCATGGCCTTTCGAGGAAGACGAGATGGGGCCTAACAAGCTGATCAACTCGCTACAGCTCCCAGATCCTCGCCAGCTGCCGCCTAGGCAAGACGGTTGTCTGCAGCACCCGCACTTGGCCTTGCAGAGAGCTGCTGCATGCTCCTACTGCCGTTTCCGCTCCACAAGCTATGATCTCTTATCTCGACACAGGCTGGTCATCAATTCCACCTCAACCTCAACTCCTTCAATATTATTGAAATTGAAGTCACGTGCATCAATTCAATCAACTCAACCTAGCCATCTAGTTGATGGACTCAATCCCACCTCGATGGCTTCAACGTTGACAACCGGTTGAAAATGTCTGGATTTTGCCTCGGTTCAGGGTAGCGGCCAATGCCCCACTAGGTCCGGCTGTTGGGGTCCTGTACCCAGTACATTTTAGTACATAATGAACCCACCTGGCCCGCTGTACCCACGTCGCTGTCTTCAAATAACGAGCACATGAAACCTCAATTAAGGATTACACACAATATCCACTGGATCTAAACTTTTTTAGAATAATCTTAACATAGGACTGGAAATAAGTTGTGCGAGATTCTGTGCCCATGTTATCACCCACGATACCGAGTACTGTGCAACGATACTCCAGTAGGTTGAGATCGCTTTATCCATTCACAAGTCATCCAATGGACACACTCAAAATATCGTGCGGACCCTTAGTACAGCAGCCACATGGCCAACCCGAACCTGTCCGTCCTAGTGGTGCTCAATTTTGCAGGCCATGAAGCTGGACCTAGATGAATTTTTCCACATTGAGAATGACAAGAGTAGAGAGCCAGAGAACTCCACAAGGTAAGGCTTTCGAATGTCTCATCGGCGTCGGCAACCGCCAGGGTCAGCACAGTCTCTGAGCAAAGTACGGTTCTCCTCGGTGCAGAAAGAATGGCCGGTGCCTCGAGAAGACAATGCAGGACACTGAAGGGAATACGGATGAAGTGAGAACTACAGCATTAATTAGCCCCTCCGTTGCTCGCCACCACCCCCGACACTTGAATGCTACCCCGCCAAACCCACCAGAACCAGGTGAGGTGAGGTACCAGTTGGCTAGCTCTGACGTAACCGCATCCTCCATGCCGGCGACGACTGCATCAAGACGCCACGCCCTCGCATCCAGCTACTGCTCCTCCATTGACGATGCTGAGCAGCGCGTCTGCCTTCTTTCTCGCGTACACCACCAGGACTCGTTCGTTCGCCTCCTCTATTCTCAACCGGACTATCATCCGATTCACGATGTCTCACACTAACCTACATAACCTATAGTCGGCATCACCGTCGGCGCAGCATGTCGACCAACTTCCGTGACCGGGCCATCGCCGAGGTCCAGAAAGCTATTACCGCCGACTATGCCAAAGAATACCAGAGCGCCTTCGATCTCTACATGTCCGGCATGGAGATGTGGATTAAAACCCTCAAGTGGGAGAAAAACAGGGCACTCAAGACAATCATGCAAGAGAAGATGGCAATGTATCTCGGCCGCGCCAAAAATATCAAACAGTTTCTACAATCCGAGGCCGATAACAACGCCAACCGAGGCAAATTGCGTATGGGAGCAAATAGCGCGGCCACTGGCACAAGCAAGGCAGAACCTCAAGATGACGAAAGCAAGAAACTCAGAAATGCCTTGTCGGGTGCCATCTTGCACGAGAGGCCAAACGTTCGGTGGGAAGACATCGCAGGCTTGGAAAGCGCAAAGGAAACTCTCAAGGAAGCCGTTATATTGCCCATAAAATTCCCCAACTTGTTCCAGGGGAAACGCCAGGCGTGGAAGGGTATTCTGCTCTACGGTCCCCCTGGTACCGGCAAAAGCTATCTCGCCAAGGCTGTGGCAACGGAGGCCAACAGTACATTCTTCAGTGTCAGCAGCTCAGACTTGGTGAGCAAATGGATGGGTGAAAGTGAAAGGTGGGACATTCTTCACATATCCGCGGTGGTACTTTTGCCATACTAACAGTCAGTTTTGTGCAGACTCGTCAAGGCTCTTTTCTCCGTGGCAAGAGAAAACAAGCCGTCGGTAATATTTATAGACGATATTGACGCCCTCTGCGGTCCCCGTGGCGAAGGTGAATCTGAAGCTTCAAGACGTATCAAGACCGAGATTCTTGTCCAGATGGATGGTGTGGGCAATGACAGCAAAGGCATTCTCGTTCTCGGCGCTACTAACATTCCTTGGCAACTTGATGCAGCCATCCGTCGACGATTCCAAAGACGTGTCCACATTGGTCTTCCAGACCTCAACGGCCGAGCGAGAATGTTCAAACTGGCTGTTGGTGACACTGATACTGCCTTGCAGGCTAGTGATTACACCGTCCTTGCCAACAAATCGGATGGATTTTCTGGAAGTGATATTACCAACGTGGTCCAGCATGCTCTGATGCGTCCTGTCCGCAAGATCCTGCGGGCAACTCACTTCAAGGTTGTATGTTTTGGCCCGAATCATGATGTATCCTCTAGAACATGCTAACAACTATTAGGTTATGAAAGACGGGAAGCGAATGTTGACGCCGTGCTCACCAAGTGACCCAGAAAAGATTGAGATGACTTACAACGGTGTCAATTCAGATGAAATATTGGCGCCTGATGTCGCACTGAAGGACTTCGAGATGGCACTAGAAGATTCACATCCTGCGGTGTCTAAAGAGGATGTTGCGAAGCAAATCAATTGGACCAACCAGTTCGGAAGCGAAGGTGCCTGGTTTTGGTTGGGCAGTTTGAGGATGCCGTTCTTCCTCACGGGCTTTACTCGGTGGTTCTCATGGCCAGCGGGAGCGGGTCCGTGGCCAATTTCAAATCTTGACTGCTCAGTGCATGACTGTGGGTGAGAGGTTGTCTAACTTCTCGCAGCGCGGGTTGCGCGTATAGAGCCGGGCCGAGTACTAACCTTGGCATCCAGAGTTATGTTGTGTAGGCGTGGCTTTTTCTTGTCGCTGAGCGCGAATAGGCGCTCGTTCCAAAGAAGTGGAAAGAAGGAACTGTCTCCAAAAAGGAAGCGACCTATGACTCTCTGTTGATGGCAGTGTTATGGCCGTATCTCGATTGGCGTACGCTAATAGGCTTGTGGCTGGTTTGCGACGTGACTTCCGTCATTGATGACCATGCCGATGTCAACCATGTCTCTGAAAATGTTCCCGCAATCTGTCAAGTCAGTTCGCAAGCACATAGCTGTGCAAGAGGCTTGACTGGAGTTTATTTCAACAAGCAGCTGCCCCTGTGCCCTCGTATTGTCTATGTGGATCTAAAAACGGAAGGAAAGAGGGCTCCAGACGAACCTTGAGCTCGCGGCCATGTAGTTGCCACGTGGCAACTTAGTCGAGGTTAACTGATTACACAGAACAGACTGGTTCGGCGCCGAAGCTCTGGCCCTGCGCCCACTTGTTGAACCAAACCGCAGTCAACTTCTTACACCCCGCATGACAATCGGAAGTATTTATGTTTTATTTTTTCATGGCTATCCAGCCCCGGTCTGTCGACAACCAGACGAATTACACTCATGATCAGTGTATCGCATTGAGCCCCAAATATCGAAAGCGGCGCCAAGTTTCCACTGATGTGAGTCGTGCCGACTGTCCATTCGCCATGGGCTATTTTCGCCGCGCAGGGTTCGGACCACGCTGCCAAGAAGAAGTCTAAGTACAACGGGTTCCCAAGTTAAAGAAGGGCTCAGGTCAGCTCTCAGTCCAATCCTCACCTTCCGCCCGAAGGGACAAATTCAAGATGAGCCAGTCTCTAGGTCTATCCC
Source organism: Metarhizium guizhouense ARSEF 977 (assembly GCA_000814955.1). NCBI lineage: Eukaryota > Fungi > Ascomycota > Sordariomycetes > Hypocreales > Clavicipitaceae > Metarhizium > Metarhizium guizhouense. The sequence goes on along the minus strand of AZNH01000053.1, from coordinate 150,750 downwards.
ACAGTACAGAGCCGAGACAGTGGTTGTCGGATAAGGCTGCCTCTGTTAGTTGAACAGGCAGACTTGACGTAATTGCTAGATGTCATAAAATCATTGATATCAGTAGTTGAGAGGCTGGCCAGCCACCCTGATGAAATCAGGGTGGCTGGGAAGTCTTCTAAACTAAAGATAAAAGACATGAACCCTTCTGAAGGATAGAAAAAACAACAATCAATTCTTTTTCAATAAGAAAACAAGCTTAGTTAACAATGAGTCTCATAACGTGACAAGTATACCTAAAATTTAAATATAACTATTAAGCCTATTAGGCAATAGACTTCTCTTCTAGATTTAACTTAATTTCTATTTCTATACGAAATTTGTCTTGTATAAGATAATAGCAGCAGTTACTTTGATATAGTACCTCTTAGCCCATAGATACTTCTCATTTAATACGAGGCAATTAGTACCTCTCACATAGATGCTCTCGATGTATTGCGATTCCACAATTGTCTGACACTACGTCTAAGCGATATTCACGTCGAGGACAGTGATCTACCATATCGAGGTACAGGTGAACAATATGTGACGGTACAAGGGCACGAACAAGGTCGAGTGCGGCTTGGATAAAGCGATTGTTCACAAGGAGAGTAAGAGCTTCCTTCGGAAGCTCTGACTCGAGCTACCTAAGTTCTAAAGTGGGGCTGTTCCCTTACAATCGTCATCTATCCTATCAACATCAGTGAATACAGACCTCTGGCAATATAATACATATTCCTCTGTGTAAATCACACCAAATAACATCACTAAACGTGACAGCTCATCATTGACTAAGAAAATGGCTGGTCAACACTGGTAATATAAGGGAGGATTCAAGTAATCTTTAGGTGCCTTTCCAATGCTGTTCATAACGATATTGGCCTCCTGCTCTACAGCTTCACGGGGATATTTTCGAGCCCTCCTGCGATAGAGTTAGGGGCAGCCTCACACAAGAGGATCCGTATATTGTATGCCCCCTGTCTTGAAGTTTATAAACGATGGCGGTGCAGATGGGGAGCATCGATCTCTAAAGCGGATAACAATCAGTAGTATCAAGAAACAAGTGGATGTTGGTGTCAGTAAGTCCACAAACAACGCTGGTGCTTATACGCTCATCATAGACATTGTCCTCGGCTTCTTTCTACAGGAATGTAGACGACTTATTTGATTATAGAAAGAATACAGGGTAACTATTATTGTGGTATATAGACGCTCCATTTGTGCCCGCAGGTTCTCTGGCGTGGCCGCGTTGTCAGCAGTAATGCTCATGTCAAGAGCCGTCAGGGCTCGCTCTGCCTAACCGGACTTGACACCGCCTTGGCTGTCGGCCTTGAATATGATGTCTTCGGCCAATACATGGCCAACTGTAGAGGCTGGCTCCTCTATCTTCGTACTGTGAACAGACTCAGCCTCTATACTGGGTTGTAGTGGCGTCGCATTGTCGTGTTTTGTGTGTTTGTCATGATTGTTGTTGCTTGACCAGCTTTGCAACAGAGGCAAACCTGACAGCTTTAGGATATTATAAGACAGATAATCTTCTATTAAGAAAGAACACAAGGATGGTTGTAATTTTTGTCCTGATTTCAACCCAGATGCGGCTAGCGGCATTGGCGTTACTAGGGGATGCTGTTCTGACTCTACACTTTCTCATTTATGCTACGCTTAGAATAGAAAAAGGATTTACATGACTTATGCGTATGCTAAAATATTTCCTGGCTATTTCTAACCTCTATTATTACTGGTTTAATTAATATTTCTCTCATCGAAAAGGGTCGTGTACTCCCTCAACATCAAATTGTCCTCAAATTGGTCCGCAAGATATTCCACGGTGGAAGAACTAGGCTCCGACAAAGCGCGGCGGAGATCCACCATGAAGGTTGCCCGTATCCCTCCAGCGATGCGATCAGGGCTCCTATTTTCAAAATGAAGTAGAATGCGACGTGCCGAAGCACTCGATATATCGCCATTCCGCAAGGCCATCGATAGAAGGCCCTTTGAAATCGCTTCAGCAAGGCGCCATGAGCGGCTTAGCCTCTGGTAACCATATAAGCAGAGCAGAAGGTACGAATACCAATCTTCATCTTTATTACTATTAAAGACGGCATTCGCAACATATATTAATGCGGTATGCCACAGAATAGTAAAGCTCGAAGACGTGTAATTCAAACGGTAATTAACAATAAGTCGTTTGAGTCGGGTGGTAGAGCGTTCACAAATAGCATTAGGGGTATAAGAACTAGTATTAAAGGTTGTCAAGCACCGGTCTCCGTGTGAGGTGTCGTTGATGAATGGGCGGAATATGTCGAGGACCGCTGCATGAAACCAGAGGCTATATTGATTGATTCAGCACAATGTTGACATGTTCTTTCGTTGTGTGACAACTCACTGCATAACTTGCACATGGTGATGTTGACTATGTTGGTTCGCGGACAATTGGGGAGGTAGGGTATTACTCCAGGCCAGAAGTTCCCGGAATTTGAATTCCGCAAACTCCAGAGAGCCACGTGAGCCCCAGGGAAGCTTGCCCTTGGCATGGTAAACCCAACTTACCTCGCGTACAATAGTCCAAAACCGACAAAGGTATGGGAATGTGTCTCCCATATACACGGGTAATGATGGTACGCTCTCAGTGTCACTGCGGAAAGAACCACAGCGGGATGTATCCAGCATGGCCCTTTTTGGAATCGGAATACGTGGAGGGGAACTTGGACAGACCATTCCTGGCTGATGGTAAAAGAGGGACATGAGCCTTTTGGGAGCGTTAGCTATTGGCATTGCATTTGTCGAGATGGAAAGATACTGACGTTAGCCAGTTGAAGATCCCCCATGCCGCGTACATGTGCGATGTCTTGGCAGCACCAGCGAGATTAGAGTAGCTACTCGTCTCCATTCCGCTGACTTGTCCTTCGGTGTTAAATAAGCCCATCCGGCCGGCCATATCTGCAGCCTCGGTGAGGTATCTTAGAACCACATGATCTCTGCCTTGTCCTAGATAACCTAAGCATAAAAACTCGGTTGCCGCGAGAATCAGTATCGAATCATTGCCTTTATGACGCTCGGCCGTCCAGTGGCTTTCTGCTTCTGTACAGAAACGGATCGCTATTTGGTCCGTTTGCGGATCAATTGCGCTATACATTTGCTACAATATCGCTTCCTTCGGAAGCTCTTACTCTCCTTGTGAACAATCGCTTTATCCAAGTCGCACTTGACCTTGCTCGTGCCCTTGTACCGTTATATATTGTTCACCCGTACCTCGATATGGTAGATCACCGTCCTCGACGTGAATATCGCCAATCCCGTCACCCCAAAGCCTCACCCCACCGAGCGCAGAGTTTTTTAACCCCTTTCCCACCAAAACCAACGAACCGAACAAACGAACCCAAATGACCCAAACCTAGCGAATTCAAACCGACGAAAAGAAACCAACGAACCTCTCTAACAAAACGAATTCAACGAACCCAAACTAACCAAGAAGTCAACCAAGCCAACCAAAATCAACCAACGAAATCTTAAGGAAACCGTTACTTCACCCACACCACATCCACCGCCCGACCAGTAATGATCATGAATAGCGCTAACCCCACGCCGATCGATCGAGTACCTCCCTGTCCACTCCTCAACGCTAGTAACACAGAAGAAGCGTTCCGAAATGCCTTTGCAACCAACCCAACCGGTCTCATGAAGGAGGTCTTCCTCGTATGCAACGCCGCATACAGCATGCAAAGAGTGATCGAATCCCTACGCGCCTCGGCCGCAGAAACGATTATGGACATGGAAGACCTTCAAACCCGACTGGAAAATACCCTTATCACTAAGAGCGATGGAGACGCAACGATCACCCGCCTGATGGCAGAAAATGAAGCATACCTAAAAGTCATTCAATCACGAGGGGTTTCACACCGCACACCAGAACATCCCGATCCTGAGCCATTCACTGGCGAAGACCCCTCTCTCCTGCAGAATTTCCTCCAACAACTTGACTTAAAGCTGGAAATGAACAAAGATTGGTGGACTTCAGAGCGTCAACGTATGGGATACGTAGTCTCATGCCTCAAAGGTAAAGCTCATGACCAAGTCCGGTACAACATTAAAGATGGGGTAGTCCTATTTGTAACGTCGACGCAATAAAAGAAGTCCTTAAATCGGCCTTTGGAGACATTGACGCTAAAGCCACGGCCCAACGCAAAATCTTCGACATGAAACAAGGCCATAGACCTCTCACGACATTTCTCCCGGAATGGTACGCTGTCGCCAAACTCACCGGCTGGGATGGCGCGGCCCTCATTGCCCACCTCCGACGCGGTCTGCACGAAAACATCACCTGGAGACTCTCTCTCACCAAGAATAAAGATATGCCCACCGAACTCACCCAGTTTATGGATCTCGTTCGCACCTGTGACAATGAGTGTCGTCAAGTCAATGCCAACTACTTTAAGAAAAGTACGAGCCACTCCCCTGCCAACCAACCCGCGGGTTTACAGCCCACCAGCGCACCACAAATACCAACCCCTAACGGCGGAGACCCCATGGATCTGAGTGCCGCCACCTGGGGACCAGAAGATGTCGCCTCTGGCCGTAGACCTCAAAATGACGCAGAGAGAGCAGCACGCAAAGCCTACTGCACTGCCCATGAGCTCTGTCATTGGTGCAACTCAGACAAACACCGCTCCCTCAATTGCGATACCGCACCATGGAATAAGGGAAAAGCGTAGTCTCCGGCGGAAGTCGCCGCAGGAGACGAAAGAAAAAGGCCGACCTACAACTCTCTTCCCTTGACTCCAGCGAAGCTCACTTACTCTTGCCATGTACTCTGACGGAAGACAATAATGCAACTATGGTAAAGACCAATTCTATGCTTGACTCTGGCGCCACTGGAAAGGGATTTATAGACGAGTCTTTTGCGCACCACAACAAATTCACGTTTCACAAACTACGAAACCGTCGCCGGCTGAATGTAGTCGATGGAAGACCCTCCTCGGCAGGCGACATCACTCACGTAGTAAAACTTAACATCGAAATCAAGGGACACAAAGAAAAGATGTTATTCTACGTAACGAAGCTTGGGAAGTACGACATCATTCTCGGAAAACCCTGGCTGAGAGACCACAACCCAAACATCGACTGGATCACCAATACAGTTACTTTCAATTCTGATCACTGCCGCAAATACTGCATGGAGAAGGGATACTATCAACTGACGGTTTCCGGAACTCCCTCTTTGCAACCTCCAACAACGACGGCTATAACTCCACGCCCATCAATGCCCCGAAGGGTCGGTGCAGTCGCATTCCACACAATGGCCCAAAAGCGTAACGTCGATGTATTCTCACTGTCGCTGTATGAGATTGATAAGAGACTGGCTGAACTTGGCGTTATTACAGAAGCCTCCACGTTTGTAGAATCTAAAGCAGCACGATATGACGCTGCACTTACGGATATGCAAAAGATGAACCAACAACTCCAGGCCCATGACAGAATCACACCCTCTGACGCCGGAGACCAACAGACCCAAGAAGTCCGAGCCTCCCAGAGACTAGCAGCCGAGATGTACCTTTCGGGAGCTTCACTCGCGGATATTCACAAAGCTCTCGAGCCTAAGGCTTTGATTGACCCTGCAACAATAGTGCCCAAACACTATCACGAACACCTGAAAGTATTCGATCAAGCAGAGGCAGATAAACTTCCCCCCCACCGAGACTGCGACCACGAAATCAAACTCCAACCTGGCACAACCCCACCCCATGGACCTCTGTACGGGATGTCCGAAGACGAACTCCTTGTTCTCCGGAAATTTCTTCAGGAAAACCTCGACAAGGGTTTCATACGTGCCAGCACATCACCAGCAGCCTCCCCAGTGCTGTTCGCCAAGAAACCAGGTGGCGGCCTTCGCTTCTGTGTCGACTACCGAGCACTCAATGCCATAACCATCAAGAACCGATATCCTCTGCCACTAATTCAGGAGACTCTTTCACAGCTAAGCCAAGCCAAGTACTTCACCAAACTCGATGTCGTTGCCGCGTTTAATCGGATACGCATAAAGGAGGGCCAAGAGTGGATGACGGCGTTCAACACGAGATATGGTCTCTTCGAGAGCTTGGTTATGCCCTTCGGACTGTCAAACGCCCCAGCTACCTTCCAAGCACGCATCAACGAAGTTCTGCGCCCATTCCTGGATAGATTTTGCACAGCCTATATTGACGACATTCTCATCTACTCAAACGACCTCGCTTCTCACAGACTCCATGTCAAATCCGTTCTCCAAGCGCTTGAAGCCGCTGGCCTGCAACTCGATGTCAGGAAATGCGAATTCGAAACAACGGAAGTCAAATATCTGGGCATGATCATCTCAACCACGGGAGTACGAATGGATCCAGCCAAGGTCGACTGTCTCGTTAACTGGGAAACTCCTGCCAACGTGAAAGACGTACAAGCCTTTTTAGGGTTCTCGAATTTCTATAGACGATTTATCAAAGGATTTTCACGCATTGTACGACCGCTTGTTGCCCTGACGCAGAAGTCAGTCAAATGGAACTGGACGCCATCCTGTCAAGAGGCATTCGACACGCTCAAAAATAGCTTCTCCTCAGCCCCAATCCTCAGACACTTTGATCCCACAAAAGAGGTGTTTGTCGAATGTGACGCATCCGATTTTGTGTCCTCAGGTATTCTCTCCCAAGAAGATGATCAAGGAGTACTGCACCCAGTAGCTTTCATGTCCAAGAAATACGATCCCGCTGAGTGTAACTACGAAATCTACGACAAGGAACTCTTAGCTATCGTACGCTGCTTCGAATGCTGGAGACCAGAACTCCAGGGCGCACACCATCCGATCACAGTGATTACCGACCACGCCAACCTCCGGTATTTCATGACAACTAAGCAACTGTCCAGACGCCAGGTTAGGTGGAGCGAGTTCCTATCACAGTTTCAATTCGTCATCAAGTCGGTACCAGGGAAAGACAACAGAAAACCCGACTCACTTACCAGAAGATCACAGGACTTGCCAAAAGACAAAGACGACGACCGCATCCAGTACCAACACCAATCACTACTCAAACCACACAACATTGACTCTTCTGTACAAGAAGAACTAAAGATTGACCCCGAGCTCTCAGAACTCTTTACAAACCTGTCCTGGGAAGAGGAAATCGCACTCTGCCCCGCCATTCTAGACGAAGTTGAACCAGAACCAATCGACCACAAAATCACAAGACTGCTAGACGAAGGCTACGAGAACGATGAATGGTGGATGAAAATCAGAGACGAGATGCTCAAACCTCGTGGCATCCCACACTCCAAGGAAGTCGCCTTATCGGAATGCACGATAAATGAAGGCCGACTATACTTTCGAGAGAGACTGTACGTCCCCGAAGGTGAATTAAGGACTGTTCTCACCCAACTCGCCCACGACAGCCTCGAATCAGGCCACCCGGGGAAAAATAAACTATACGAAATCATCTCACGCTCCTACTGGTGGCCGAAGCTCAACGCCGACACAAAACGGTTCACACGCAATTGTCACGGTTGTTTGAGAAACAAGTCCTCCCGACTTCGGTACCAGGGAACACTGAAACCTCTTCCAATTCCACTACAAAGATGGAGAGACCTATCTGTAGACTTTATCGGCCCGTTTCAACCCACTCCCCGTGGATTCAACGCAATTATGGTCGTGGTCGACAGGCTGTCAAAGGATAGACATTTCACGCCCTGCAGGACTGACATGAAGGCACACGACCTAGCCATGCTGTTTGTACGAGATGTATGGAAACTCCATGGCTTACCAGATTCAATTGTGTCCGATAGAGGACCGCTGTTCGTCTCAGAGTTCTGGAAAGCAGTCTGCCACCGATTACAGACCAACATCAGTCTTTCCACAGCATATCACCCTGAGACCGACGGCCAGACCGAAAACGCTAACGCGTTCCTCGAACAATACCTTCGCCAATATGTCAGCTTCGCTCAAGACGACTGGGATGAGTGGCTCCCACTGGCCGAGTTCGCGGCTCGCAACGTTGTCAACGATTCAACTGGCATGTCCCCTTTTTTCGCGAACACAGGCTACCACCCCCGAATGAGCTTCGGTCCCCCCCGAGTAGTCCCAAAGCCAACACCCAAGGACGTAGCAGAACGCTGCAAGGAGGGCAACGATTTCGTTACTAAGATGCAAGAGATCACCAACCTACTCCGGACAAACCTGCTTTCAGCCCAAGCTTCACAAGAGAAATTTGCCAACGCAAACAGGTCACCAGCACCAGCTTATCGAGTAGGAGATATGGTTCTGCTTAGCACGCGAAACATCAACTCAGCCAGACCCATCCCAAAACTCGATCACAAGTTCATCGGTCCCTTTCGAATAGAGCGCGTCCTCGGATCTCACACCTACCAGCTCAAACTGCCACATGAACTATCTTCAATTCACAATTCATTCCATACCAACCTTCTGCGACCATCACCAAACGACCCACTCCCCGGGCAGCACAACCCTCCGCCCCCTCCTATAGCGTTAGATGAGAAAGGAGAGAGGCTCTGGGCGATCGATAAGGTACTGGACTCAAAACGTACAAAGGGTAAGGGCTTCCAATACCATATACTATGGAGAGGCTTTGGTCGCGACGAAGCGACATGGGAACCCTTACACAATGTCATCAACGCCCACATAGCAATCAAAGAGTTCGAGAAACGCTACAGAAACAAACCCAGACCCACAAGACGAGAAATCCGAACTGCCCGGTCCCAGGCGAGACCAGACGTGGAGGAATCGGACGTGATGGAACAAAGGCAGTCAAAAGAAAGGGAGTAAGACGAGGCCATATGTAAGGGAACGGCCCCACTTTAGGACATAGCTAGCTCGAGTCGGAGCTTCCTTCACAGTTCATGCGGTTCTTCATATTCATACCTCGCGGTGTCGTTACACAGCTTGGCAGATCGTGGGTCGGGTATCAGACTAGACGGATTAGATCTCTGCTCGTAATACCTGTTCTTTGTCATTGCCAGTGAGACTGCTGCACTCACGTATCCGCATGGAAGTCATGGCCTGGGGATTTGGTTAATCCACGATATGGATCTTTTTGGAACAAGTTCGTATCCCGGCCTGCTGTTCCTGGATAGGCGATGGGATTCTGTATCTGCCACTCCTGTGGCGTAGGCTTGTCATCATCATTAGAAACTGGTACCGCAGTTGAATTGTCTACTTCGGTCTGTCGGCATGATAAGCCCTTCCTTAATGTCGATAGTATTGTCAGTGCGTCCTCTTCGTCCTTGAGTCCTTCAATATATTGAAGGGCTTCCTTGGTTGGCATTTGCCCAAGAATCCGCAGTACCTCAACAACGAGATCTTTGGACTCTTTCGACGGACCTCCTTCGTCTCTGTATTCGCAGCGCTCGGTTTTACCTTGGCAATTAGAGCACACAGGCCGCTGACCGTCGCACTGTATGGCTTCCTTAGGTTGTGCTTCATAGCTGAAAAAAGGAACGTACCCTTATTTTTCTCCGTCGGCAATCATTGCATGCTACTGAAACGCCGACTCGCGGTTTCTTGGGTTCCAAAGACTCGGACCCGGCACCATGCCCTTGGTCTTGCTCTCTGTCCCTCGGGCTCGAAGGCCTGAGCGGTACATAACGGCGCTCCATTGGCGCTAGCGAGGAAAGGCAATATCACGTACTTCCAGAGTTGTTATGAAAGAATATTGGTGGGTGGCGATATTGTGGAGGTCGACGTATCGCAGTCAGGAGAGGGGCGGGGAAGACTAACGCAAATAAGTCCAGAGATTGAGAGAAGATGCATAGACGTAATCGCATCATTCGTTATACCGTCACATCTTTTTGTTGCGAATGTTTTTAAACAAGTCATCAATTCTCTTCAGTGCAGTAAGCACGTGGCATGCTAGATATACCTCAAGATGCCTTAAACGTTCATCTATTGGCAAGTACTCAATAACACCCATAGCTTAAGCAGCCCCATGCACTGTTGTCGCTCAGGGTCAGACAGCGGAACGGGTTCCAAGCCCAGACTCCGACTGACCTCAGATAGTTTATGCAATCATTGTGACAGTCAAGCAGAACATCGTTGGCTTGTTCAAAGCACTGCACGTGGAACCTAACTGGCGTTAATGACGAGGGCCACCCCTGTCGTTAGCCCTGTCTTCCAGGGCATGCTTCTTCGTAAAGTGGCGGTTATGTTTGTCCACTTCCTTGTTCTGCTCAGCCGTGAGCTGACTCCGAGGATCCGACCCTGAACCTGTGATGTTGGAGTTATAGACTGTAGGCTTAGGCCTCGCAGCGGGGGCCTTTGGCGAAGAGCTCTCCCCGTCTCTGACAGGTAGATTCTTCTTGCTGGTTCGGGATAGTCGGGATATAGATGTTGTCATGGAGCGGCCATGGAGGGTGGGCAGAGTGTGGCGGACGAGAGTACTCAAACCAGAGCGCATCTTGGGACTGCAACCAATGCAAGCGGCAAGGGTTCAATGGCATTTGGCTTCAGATGCCCAGCGGCAAGGAAAGGCTGAGACGCACCCTTTTATGTGGGATGCAAGTCAATCATGTCACGATCCAGATGGTTGTCGACAGCATAGATGGCTGGCTACCGGAGGAGTGGTGGGTCGATGAGCACCTAAAATTCGATCTACAGCAGGAAGTGGGCTGATGCCTCTACGCTGGGTGTGGATAAAAGAAGTCCACGAAAATCGGCCCCTAGGACGAACAAGAGCCCGCTGCGACAACATGTCTTGACAAACCGTTTGGAGCATTTGAGGCTAACGTAGATGGCATAGTGAGTGCCACACCTCAAAATCCCATACAAATGGCACTTTTCAACCCCCATGCAAAAACAGCCATTTTTTAATGAAAGGCAATAAAACTTTACCAGAATATTTCCTGTATGATTTCAAATATAATACCGGATTTTATATGTATTACTTCCTAACTACATAAGAAGAAGTGGCCAAAATCCTAATTCGCACTGTCCGCATACTAGAATCTCCAAATAATCCTACGTGCATAAGGCCTAAAAATCGGGTGTTGGTCTAACTTATTTATAAATAACTCGATTTTCAAATAATTCAGCCGAAGGCTGTTTCTACATTAATCCATAAGTTTTCTGAATATGAGGGTTTGGTGCAGAAAGGGAAAATAAGTTTTCTGGGTTCTGATTGGTCTAAAGTTTGTATGGCCATGGCCAAAACCACGCGCAACTGGCTGACGGCTCTAAAAGAGTGGGACTTATCGATACCGGCCCCTGAAGATTGACGTGCCAAAGCTTGCCCCTGTGTGCAACTGTTTGTTTACTCATTGCTGCACCAGCAGCGCGCCGTCAATTCGTCTCCTCAATTCTACGGATCTCGATATGGGCTCACTAATTGAGTAATGAGTGTCGGTCTTAACACTGAGGAGCTCTCTAATGATTTGCTCCTCGTTTGTGCTCGCTGTGGCGAGGACAAACCGAAGCGCTACTTCACGGCCAAGAGGCGGTCTGCTCCCCCAACTAAGCAATGTTTAGACTGCCGTAACCAACGCGTTTCTCATGTAAGCCGTGCCTTCTTCGTCTAAGACTCTTAATCCTCATTAAATGAAGCATTCTAGATCCAACGTTGTGCTTCATACGCTGCGGAGCGTCGCAGTCCGTCCATCCTCACCTGAGAGAAATCCCGTGAAGAGAAGCGACGGAGATGCTGGCCTATCGCCTGCCAACGAGAGGTCTGGAACCCGGCCAACATCGCCAGAGAAGATGCGGCAACTTGATACAGCTAGGAGTTTATTCGGGGAGCCAACTAGCCAGCCGCACGTAGTGCTGGGGACGCCAGTTCCACCAACCCAACAAAGCTCGCAGGTCTTCCGGGCTCTAGCTCCCTCTCCTCTCTTAACGACCCATCCAATCGCCTCACATTCTGATCCATCCAGTGTTCGAAGCAGCACAACTGGTGCAGACTACTCTTACTTGGCTGCTAGATTCCACAAGGGCGGGAAGGACTCGCAGGATGATTCCTCTAAGGCCAGGGCGAGGGCCAAGCAGGCCGCTATCCAGCGCGACCACCGTTCACGACGCCGTGCTGGGGAAGCCGTATCGCTGACTCCCAACATATCTCAGCTCGGCGTCTTTCAAGGTTTGGAGTGCCCTGTGGAAGATATCCTTTTGCTGTGGTGGCAGTTTGCTCGAGCTAACGACGAAACGCAGATGCGAGTCAACATCGACTACAGCCGAGTGGGTCTCTGGATGGGGATGGGATAACCATGGAAGGGGATGACCGGGGACAGTTCTCTGAATCCGATATTGACGTTGAGGACTATTTCAACTTGCTTCTTTCACCTGTTCGACCACGGAGGTACCTCGAACAATTGGGGGTAGAGTCTGATTCCGATCCAGGGGACGAAGACGAGAACGATGAGGAGGATGATTCGGTGGAGAAAAGCCCTCTTCGCCGTCGTTTGCGGCAGTCTTCCGCACAACCAAGGCGTGGTCGCCGTGGTCCTGCCCCTGGTAGAGGAGGGCGACCAAGACAATCTCGCAGGCAAACTCGATCGTCGAGGTCGCCACGACGGTATCGGAGCCCAGTGATCATTCCGCCTGAAGAATCGGCGGTATTTCACGCACAAGACCCGGTGTGGAATGGAGACCTCGAGGCTGCGGCCCTAACTGGTCGCGATAATGCAATCCTCCGAGAGTTCTGGACAAAGCTGGACAATGACCAAATGCAATTTTGCGGTCGATGCCAAGAGCGTTGGTTCCAGATGAAGATCGGTTCCGATGGCATTTGTGCGCGTTGCTATCGAAAGGATGAGAAACGCGGCCCCGAAGAGCCGTACTTCTTCTCTGTGGACAACCAGTTGGATTTTGGCCCCGTACCGACTCAATTGCCTCAGCTTACACCTGCCGAAGAGTCTTTGATAGCCCGTGTTCACGTCCATGTCAATATTATGCTCGTGCGAGGCCAGCAGTACAAATATCGGGGACATGTTGTTCACTTTCTCCGTGAGGTTGGCTTGGTGTATAACCAACTTCCGCTTTTGCCGCAAGAGTTGAACACTGTATTACTCCGTCCTGCCAATACGTCGTCCCATGCAAATCTTAGCCGGCAATTCATCCGCCAGTTCCGTGTACGCCGCCGGCCGGTTGCCATATGGCTGAACTACCTCCGCCGCCATCACCCTGGCTATCGATGCATCACCATCGACGAAGAACGACTGAGCCAACTGCCTCAGGACGGCAATGTCTTGGATGCTATCCCCCAAAGCCAAGTGGAGGCTGTCGATGTTGGACCCGGGGAAGATCAAGAGGCAGAGCCTGACCTGGAGGACGAGGCTGCGGTGCCCGACCTCTTGGCCAAGGACACGGAGCTCGATGCTCTGCGGTCTATTCTCGCCGGAGAACCAGAAGCTGATCCAGGACTTGCCGAAACCTTCCAGGCGCAGCACGAGTTGCAGCTTCCGAATGTACGGCGCACGCCAATTAATGAGTTCAATCGCTCTCATGCTCTACTCTCCTTAGCGTTCCCCTGCCTCTTCCCTGAAGGGAGAGCCGACTTTGTTGAGCCTCGATTACGCTCCATTGACTACAAGGATTACATCGAGCATGCGATGCGCTGGCACGACGGGCGATTTGCATGCCACCCGACCTTCCGCTTCGTCGCATTCAATACTCTGATGAGGTCACAAGCACGTGCCCGGTCCAAATTTTTCGTGAAGCAACACAAGGGGGGCAGTCATGAACCGCTCACTCGGGAGCAGCTTATTCAGGCGTTGGAGCACAGCGAGGACCCCGAGGCGCTGGCGCTGATCAACTCGATCACAAGACATGCGGTGTCTATTCGCGGCACGCGTCCCTTCTGGAACAGAAAGAGGCAGGAGCTCGAGGCCTACGCCTATAACCTTGGTTGTCCTGGAGCATTCATCACCTTTAGCCCGGCTGATTTACACTGGCGGAGTCTCTACCAACACATGCCCCGGTATGAAGACTGGCTCGCCGCCTCCGAGCCGGAGAGGATGGCTCTGTCGCGGCAGCTATTGCGGCAGAACCCTCACATTGCTGCTTTCCACTTCTACCGCCGATACTGCTTCTTTCGAGATATCGTGTTAAGCAAGAAGTTCAACATCACGGATTACTGGGATCGGTACGAGTGGCAAGGGCGTGGTAGTCCGCACAACCATGGCCTGTACTGGATGGAGAGTTGCCCTGGAGCCGACATGGAGGACGAAGCCGCTCGCGATGTATTTGCACGCACGTGGGGATTTCACGTCACTGCCATTAACCCCGAGCCGACTAGGACTGTGCCTCAGGGTGAGGGTAATCCCCTGAGCGTAGATCCACTGAGCATAGAGATGACATTCCTGCGGCTCTCACAAATTGTCAACCGGTGCCAGCGTCACAGGTGCAATACGACGTACTGCCTGCGTGTGAGGAAGAGAACCGGCGACCTGGCAAGGGATATGGAAGGAGCTGCTGCAGATATCGAGGCGGCCAACGTCGCCAATCCCGAGAGGGAGTGTCGTTTTGACTTCCCTCGCGCCTTGCGGGAGCTGGCCGCAGTTATCAGGAAGGAGGGAAGGTCGTACTACGTCTTCGAGGCAGCCCGGAATGACAACCTCATGAACCACTTCAATCCCGCTATTGTCCTAGGCTGGCTAGCCAATATCGATATATCTCCCTGCACCAGCTTACAGGCGGTTATTACGTACGCTGCCAAGTATTGCAGCAAATCTGAGAAGAAGACTGAGCCTTACTGTAAACTTGCAGACCAGGTTTTGCCGCACACGGCACACCTTCAGCCCCTGTTATCCTTCTCCTCTCGCCTAATGAATAAGCTGATTGCCGAGAGGGATTACTCCGCGCAGGAGATTTCCCATCTGCTGCTTAACATCCCGCTGCAGGAAGGCACTCGAACGGTCGTCTCCGTGGATTGTCGCCCGTTGGAGCAACATGCGCGTTCGTATCGCGTGGATGAAGATGTCAACGAGACCGTCGGCAGCTATAGGAAATATCTGGAGAGAAATGACCAACATGAAGATGTGACCTATCTCGAGTACCTGCAATCGTACAATCTCAAGACGTGGAGGAGACTGGCTGCTAACGCGAAGAAGAGAGTCCTGTCTTACTTCCCTCGATACAGGTCCATGGAGGCTTCTCCCCAGTTTAATGATTTTTGCCGTGTCAAATTGATGATGGCTCATCCACATCGCTCTCCAGAGGAGTTGCTCGTTGTGGACGGGTTGCAATTCGATTCCTTCGCGGCTGCGTACAAGTCTTGCAGGGAGCACCATGATACCCATTCGGACGATCATTATGGGGAGCCAGCAACAGATGAACTGAGGGCGGAGGAAGATGAATTCGAACTTGAGATCCATGAAGAGCCCATTGCAGACGAGGACTGGCATGAACTCGCCCGCATGCTTCCGGACCGCCCGCTGGAGGAAGAGAATATCGATATCCTCGGCCGCCGAGACATCGACATCAATTATGACTGGGCCCCCCACGTTGGACGGTACACCGATGATGGTATTCTCAACGGTGACTATTGGAAGCAGCGCAAAACGAGAAACCGCCTTGATCTTGATGTGGATCACCAGCCCTTGGAAGCCCGCGATTCCCTAAATCGAGATCAGCGCTTAGTATACGATACGGTGGTGGACCACTTCCTGAATCAGGAACCCTCTCAGTTGCTGCTCCATGTGGATGGTGGAGGTGGTACCGGGAAGTCATACCTCATTAACCTGCTCTCCGCTCACCTCCAAGCCGCTGCTGCCGGGAGAGGGACACCCGTTTGGCGTGCCGCACCCACCGGCGTCGCGGGAAATCAGATATCGGGCACTACTTTGCACTCCCTGTTACATCTTCCAATCAACAAGGACTTCAAGCCCCTCTCAACTGTTGATAAGGCTCAGCTTCAGAAGAAGCTGAAGGACATCAAGTACCTGATCATCGACGAGAAGAGCATGCTGGGACTGCGTCAGCTATCATGGATTGATGACCGTCTCCGCGAGGCGTTCCCGAGTCGAAATGAGGACTTCTTTGGTGGACTAAATATACTGTTGGTTGGCGACTTCTTTCAACTTCCCTCCGTGCTGCAGAAGCCGCTTTACTACGACAAGGAGGTACAGGGAGTGGAGATCAAAGGTAGGAACGCGTATAGACGCTTCGATAAATCGGTCTTCTTGAAGGTTGTCCAGCGGCAACGTGGCGACGATCAGAAGGCGTTTCGCACAGCTCTCGGGGAATTACGGTTGCTCCAACTATCGGTGAAATCCTGGAAGCTCCTTTCCGGTCGGGTACAGGCAAAGCTGGATGACCAAGAGGTCGCCAGGTTCGCCAACGCCTTACGAGTATACGCCACTAAGGATAGGGTGAACGAATATAACCACTACCACCTTGATCGCCTCAACCGGCCAGTCATTCAGGTCAAGGCCAAGAATGTCGGGTTTGGCGCGGCTGCGGCCCCTGACGACAAAGCGGGCAACCTTGCGAAGCAGATCCCCATATGTGTTGACGCCCGTCTGATGCTGACGTCTAACCTGTGGCAGCCAGCTGGCCTCTGCAACGGTGCACGCGGTACTGTTTACGACATCGGCTGGGCACCGGGGGCTGACCCTGTTCAAGACCCTCCCTGTGTTATCATGATGGAGTTTGACAAGTATAGCGGACCGGTGTTTGTGACCACCGCTGATGGCAGGAAGATTGTCCCGATTCTCCCTGTAGACAGGGACTTCCTCATCGGAAGCACTCTCTGCACTCGTACCCAGTTTCCCCTGATCGTATGCTACGCCATTACCGTTCACAAGTCACAAAGCATCACCGAGGATATGATCGTTACGGATCTCTCCTGCCGGGACTTTCAGACAGGCTTAAGCTACGTGGCTGTGTCTCGTGTGAAAACGATCCAGGGCTTGATGCTGGATGCGCCGTTTGATCGGAGTCACCTGTTTTATGAGTCTCCGCCAGAGGGTATGAAGATGAAGCTCCGGGACCAAGAGCTAAGGAAACGGCAAGTTCTTACGCGGAATCCCTTTAAGATAGACCATAGTTCTGTATAGTTTCTACGAGATTCTGCTCCTGACAAAAAAAAAAGAACAGAAATGTCTCCCCCCTCCCCCCTTTTCCAAAAAAAAAAAATCTTTCAGTAACCTATATCTTTACGTTGATGATGTGTTGGCCCGCGGACTCTCAGCCTTCGGATGATTCTACCCCTTGCACCACGGCTCTAAAATGCAAGGGGTGGCGTAGTATTTTATCTATTTTCATCTATGTTTCGTGGTTTTTGCATGGGGGTTGAAAAGTGCCATTTGTATGGGATTTTGAGGTGTGGCACTCACTATGCTGTGGCACTCACTATGCATCTACGTTAGGTGACCACGCTAATCCATAGAACTAACATGAAAAATCCAAGTCATTGGTGGCACGAATTCCTGGTGCGCGGACGTAAATCAGCACTGTATGATCTCAGTGGCCTCGTCATGCAACTCTTTCAGCCTGCCACATTCTCACTTTCGCAAACCCAGGAGCTGTCACGTTATGAGACTCATGTTAACTAAGCTTCTTGATAAAATCATTATTCTTCTTGTTCCGAGTGCTGCAGACGGAGTCTGCAGCTCTCTTTTTAATACCAAAAACTTCCTTTCGTCCGAATTTAACTTTCGGCTAAGTTTAGTCATGATAGCCGACGCTATGACATCCAGCAATTACTCCAAGCTCTGCGACTTCAGTCTACAGAGGCATTATCCGACAGGAGCCTTCTGATTTTGGAAAAGTCACGACTGGGTGTCAGTATCCCAGTCGGGGGAGCATAATCTCATCCAATGTCTCCCATACCGGGCTCCAGCAATGTAGCTGAGAGCGGGATGAAGTGTCTTCACAGTCAGGAGAAAACTAACGCGGTACAGAAGGAGAGTTACCTCCGTGAAATGATATATCCTGCGAATGGGAAGCCACAGGGTCAGTCTCCAGATACAAGCCGTGGAGATGATGCCTAGTTTGTTATAGGCAGCGGATAGAGATAACCCAAACGAGACACGCAGACACCAATATGGGTGCCGTCGCGCTTTTGTCTCTTTTGAAGGACTCACAACAGACAAAGGCTTGGGTAGATGGCCACATTTGCAGGCTCCCCACTGCCAGTTCTCGACCAAAAGTATCGCAACGTTTGCTTCATTCAATGAATTTCTTCTAAGGCCATGCCCTCAAATATAGTTAGGCCAAGCTCCGAAACCCAAAAAGTCTCAGTCATTCGGCACCACACGTCTGAGTGGGATTGCGTGCTTCAAGACGCCGCCACTGCACTAGGTCGTCCTTCCCATTGTGACTCCCAGCACTAGCAGTCGTATTGCTGAGGATTCGAATCAAGCTGAAATGCGGATCGGAAAAGACGATTAATGGCTCATTCTTTTCTGGGGGGGATATATTTTTGGATATGATTAGCTCGGTGTCTGATAAGCTGGAATATGTGAACTGTCTTTGAGGGCCAGAGACGGTTTTGGTGTCACGCCTGTAAGTTTTGAAGATAGTGGGCCGGTCACCAGAAAACTTTTGGGCGTAGCAAACTTACTTTGTGGGGGGGGGGGGGGGATATATTTTTGGATATGATTAGCTCGGTGTCTGATAAGCTGGAATATGTGAACTGTCTTTGAGGGCCAGAGACGGTTTTGGTGTCACGCCTGTAAGTTTTGAAGATAGTGGGCCGGTCACCAGAAAACTTTTGGGCGTAGCAAACTTACTTGTTCGGTCATGAATGAGCACTGTCAACATAATTGCAATAATTTATACAGTATTGTACAGAAGCTTAGGAGACGAAGCTGTCAATGGTTACCAAAAATAAAATTGGGAAAGTGTGGGCCAAACAATTCGTGATTTGCGATGGTGGGGAGCAAACAAAGTTAGTGACGCAACAGCGAGACATATCTCATACACAAGGCACAGAGCTGTCCTTCCTGGAGGCAGAAATCATACTACTGCGTAGCCACAAAGAAATACTGGTAACTAACACTGCTCCATATAAACATTTCGAGCACTCTAGCCATGGTACCTAGTCAAGAGATGTAAGCCCATGCGGGGTATAGTTGGCAATCATCATGTCGTTACCACGCCTGAGGTGTGCTGCCGTTTCAAGATGGCTGGTGGGCTTGCAGAACCCGGTTCCGACAAGTGTATGCCCAAATCCGAATGGTGGCACAGATCCGTTAGCAGAGTAGGGGAACCTACTGTCGCTGGCATGCAACCTTCGATCATAAACCGGGCGACGAGAGAAATACGAAACTCTTACTTCATCCGATAAGTGGCCAAAAATAATTGTTTAAAACAAAATGTTCAATGTGGGATGGGGTTGGGGGCAGCGTTGCTCAGTAGATTAGTGAACCCGTTCGCATGACGGTACGATGACGACCTTCCAGTATGAGAAAAATAGGAGGCCGCTTAGCAACTAAAACTGGGCGTAACCAATAGCAAAGAAAAAGCGGGCCGGGTTCCGAAATAAGTATTGTGCGTGTGTGACATTGTAAATGGGCGGTCCAGACTGGCCCAAGCCTTTGCGGAGGCAATTATTCTCACTTACATTTGTCTCGCAGCCACTATGTCCATTCCTAAGTGCGAAAGTCTATGTGTCCCAGCCCTCACCTTTGCCATGCCATGAATGCCCGCGTCGTGGAGAGTTTTTAAAGTGTTTCTTGTGGGGGTGCGTTGCCTGCCTTTAGTGCAGCAAACATTTGGGGATCAGCCATGATCTTCTGTCACAGCATGTCGCCATCATCTGCAGGGCCTTCCAGAGGAGAAAGAGCCTGGCGCCGCTCGCCTTCGGCATCAGATTTTGCCAACGATTCTTCAGAAGAGGGATGGACACATATTGTTGACGATTTCTTTGAGTGGGTGAATCATCTTCCAAATTATGCTGGTGAATGCCCACAGCCAACATTCTCGGCCGCAGGCTAGTGTACCTTGCCAGTACAGCCCTATCTGCCATGCCACAGCGTTCAGGTTAACCGCTGTGAACTACACGTTCAATGGATGCTCAATATCATTGCTAATGGAGTGGGAACTTCAAGCTATTGTACAACTAGCTAGCTGTAAGTCACACCCACTAACCACATCGCCTGCCCAGGCTTGACGGTGTTCCGGGGTTCACGCGCGGCGGGTCGATTGTGCAGTAGAGACGGATCAGTCGGTGGCAGATGTCGGGGGTTCTCTGGTCGTTCAATAAGCGGGATGCGCGTGATGTCGGCGTACGACGCTTGTGTGCTGTCAGGAAACGGTGAAGCGTTCGTGCTTTGAGCTGGCGGGCCTAATTGCTCCCTGACTCGTTCCAGCTCTCCTTTTGTGTCTGCTACTTGGTATTGCAAATTGTGGATCAATTCCTGTTGCTGCTGCGGTTCGCGATCAATTTTTATTTGCTGTTCTTACGCGTCTTTCAACTCCCGCAATTCCTACAACACCTAAGAAGCATCGCCTTGTCCGTCTCACCATTGCTGAGGCTCTTCTTGGCCTCCCCTGGTTCCGTTTCGGTCGACAAAGCTCTGGTAAACGAAATATCCCTCGAGATGATACAGTGTGGAACGAATGATCTCTTGTATAGATGCATAATCGGACGGCCGTTTAAGCAGCTCGTTAGATAAGCGGTGCATTAGGCCTGAGGAACGCCTCGAGAACCTCGTTACCGTAGGACTACTATAACAAGGCAAGGGAAGTAATTTTGATGGGTTTGCCTCCGTCAAACAAAGCAGACGGTTGCTATAAGCAGGGACAGGTACCATCTCCAAATCACGATACCATACGTCTGTACAATTTTGTATGCTATCCCCCTGTCACTTATGCTCGATATGCTCGTCTGCTCGTCTGCTCGTCCCCCGGCCAATTGTCTTGAAGCTCCGATAATTTCCATCTGCTCCCATAATATCAAATCGGTCCAAACCAATCACCTCGGATGGAAGCCACTAAAGTAGAAGCCAATAACCACGACGAAGTAGGCCAACACCAAAATGCTGCCCTTGAAATAATTGCTCTTCCCTTCGCCATAGACGTAGCTCAGTAATAACACACAGAGAATAACCGTGACCATGTCCCATTGAGGAAACAGCAGAGAAAAGGTGTACATGCTTGGGTCCCCGCCTGTGGGGATGTTGGGATACACGGCTGAGAACAGAACGAGGGCAGGAATCTGTAGTAAACAGACTTGCAGGGCATAGGCGGAACCGATTTCCATGGATAAAGCAATGTTGCCGTTCATAGAAAAAGAAATGGCGTTCTAGGATAATTGTTAGATGTGACTTCCGCAAATCATCCCAGGTATAACTTACCAGAAATTCGGCAGTATTGGGAACAAGTGCAAAAAGCGTAATACCTAGGAACTTTTGATTAATAGAAGACCTCTCCAACACAACATCCACAGTGTCGACCAGAATTTTCGCAATGACTGCATACAAAATGGTGGCCCCCAGGAGAATGATAGCACTCTTTGCGCGACCCCAGTTCGGAGCATCATGACCACCATCACTGCCTCCAGCATACACAGTTGCCGTTTCAACAGCTACCATAGCTTCATTAGCCTGTGTTGGGTGCGTTCGAGCGGTGCTATTTTGGCTTGGGGTGACAGACAGCTTTCGCAACCTTTGGCGATCCCTCGACGCAAACGTGGCTGCAGAGGCTGCAGTGGCAGCAATCTGAGCAACCTCCCGGGCGAGAGCAGTGTTGTCTGCTTGGCTGAGACCAGGCACGTTGACGGTAGACCGAATCAAGCCGCTACCCTCAGGAAGTACGTGTGGAATTGCAGCCATGCCGTTGGCAGCAGCGTCTTGGGTGATAGTCGATGCTTGGTGACTGATGTCCTCGGGACGTGGTTGTAGGCCTACTTGTTTCAGTGACTGACCCAGGATGTACCTGTAGAGGTGAGAATCACGGATATCTGTGCCAGTAGTTTCGGCCGCGACAGGTTGTGAGCCCCGAATGACGGACGCCTGGAGTTGCTCTTCACGCTTCGTCTCGGCAATTTCCGCGTTCCAGATTGCTGCGGCGTAAGTTCGCATTGTGAACCACAGTCCAATGAGGTATGAGAAGAAGAGCATGGGGGCGGCCAGGTAACAGTACGGCCGCACGGCTTCCAAATAAAATCGATCGTCAAGGGCTGGTGCCTGGGAAAAGTAGCATCGCTGGCAATCGCGTGCCTCACCAGTACCCTCGTTTCCGCCAAGTCCCAAGTCCTCACAATCCGTACAGCTTAGCTGATGGGTCCCATAGATTTGATAGAATAATGTCGGGCTAAATGCACCAACAAGAGCGAACAGGAGCATTGTGGACGTGACACCAGCCGACTGGGCATTGAATCTCTGCGTCTTGCGCTTCAGGGCGCCAAAGCACATGGAAATGCCAGGCAAAAAGAGAATACCAGCGAAAATGCTGCCAACAATACTGCCTTCGACGAGCTGTCCCTTGCCCTGGTTGAGAGCAACACAGTACAGGAACACTTGGACAAAAGTAGCGAAGAAAGAATTGATAGCCGCACCCAGCCCTATTGACGATTGGGCCGAGATAGACGCAACGGCTTGGCCGATGAAATAGGCTAGTGGAATGATGGACAAGAGACCAGTGATAAATAGGAAAGCTGGGTTAGTAATGAGGATATCCAAGTGAAGGACGCCATCCAGGACAGCCCAGTCGACGATGACGAAGCAGACGACAGCCATGAGGTTGATGAGGAAGATGTTGGTTCCGTCAATGGTGTACTTCCAATACTTGGACCCAACGGCTCGATAGGTGCAGACCAAGATAGACGAATCAGGCGCATCTTCGATTCGCAAGTTGACAACATGAGTCTCGAAGGACAGGGCGAGTGGATGCCGGCGAAGGTGATCAAACAGGAGGATTGTGACTTTACCCATGGGAATCCAAAAGACGAGGAACCAACAAATGGCCGAGGTGACGATCAAGGTTGGCGAAATGAGGCAGTAAAAGGAGATTAAGAAGATGACACGGCCAATGTTCCACTCTCCTCTGCCAAAGAGTCGTCTCTTCACGTGGGGGTGCATATCGGGAGATCCGCCTCGTCGACCCCGTCCTAGCAGGCTGTTGGTTTCGCTGCGGTCAGAATCGATACTTTGTCTGGATCGACCGACAATGGATTGACTACCATCGGGGCCAAAGAAAAGTCGTCCGTACTCTAAATCGCCGCTCTGCCATTGCTCGTACTCGGAGATGCTTCGACCCTCAACTCCATCTTCATGCGAGTATTGCTCGTCCTTCTCTAACCGCACAAACTTACCGAAGGGATAAAACAGGAAACCAGCCAAACCCCATAGGATCCGTCCATAATCTCTGCTACTTGGAGCTGCCTGAAAAAGTAAGCAGACAACAGCCCCAAGAGCTGCTAGAGCGGCCATCCACCATCCAAATACAAGAGTCCAGACAAGGTTGAACAAAAGCAACCAGTTGGTCACTCGGCTGCCAGGGGATGAATGAATATCTGCCTGAGCAAACTTCTGAATGGATCGGGCTTTCTTGTACAAAGCAGGCTTCCAGACTCTGATACCAAAAGGATGTGTCTGGTTGATTGCATGTTGTCTGTCTTTGAGAGTGATGCTTTCGGCCTCGCTTATCTCGCCGTCAGAATCACAGTCAATATGCTCCTCCAGCGACAAGTCATCACTGTGCTCTAGTTCGTCATCCTCGGTTGTTGTGGTAGAGACACCTCCAGCTCGAGTTTCTTGTTCGTCTTCTCCATCGCTACCAGCTCGATATGACTGCAGTCGCAGTAGTTTAGCAGTAGCTTGTTGCGTCTGCCGACGAGTAGAATATTCTTGGCGAACGACAGCGTAGGCTTCGACCTCGTGGGGTTCATCGTCGGCAGAGAAGATTTCGCCTCGATGGGGAGTGCTGGAAGAAGTCCTTCTGGATGGTGACTTTCGCAAACGGGGAAACGACTTGACTCTATGGGGAAGCTTGTGACCCGATTTTTGAGGTGTTCCTTTCGGATGAAGGCGGTCTTGCGAAGACTTAGCTGCCTTTTGGCTACTACTCGCGGCGGGGGATTTGTTTTTGGATCCTGCAGATGCCCGAGTTAGCATAGCTGCAAGAGTAAAGCTAAGCGACTGCAGCGGCACATTGGATGGGGCAAGACCAAAAGTTGAGACGCACCATATCTAGCGACCTCGGGTCGATGTCGCTCAGGATCGGTTGACTGGTAACCCCCCCCGAAGCCATCACCAGGACGACTAGCTGGTGTGTCGTCCTCTGCATTGTGACTGTGGCCTGCCTCAGTCGGCGATGTTTGGCGACGCCCCGGTGATGCGTCGTCCTTGTTTGAATTATCCGTGGTTCACAGGCAGCGGCACTATGGCCGACAACGTTCCTGTGTTGAAAGCAGAGGTTGGCCAATTGTGCTGATTCGATGTTGTTGTCCAAGCTAGAAAATTGACCAGGAGTGGAGATTGGGAGTGATGATCGGGACACTCATCTCGACACTCATTTGCGCCACACACTCATTTCGGTGGGTCGTCGACCACCAATCAGTCCCCCCTCTCGAGATACATGTATCTACACATATTGCAATAACGATATCTAACCTCACGGAGTTTCATGGGGTTAATGTTAAAGGCATCGCCATCATGAAAGCTTCAGGCGACCCACATTCTACCTGCAATGTCTCAGCTGCCTACGACTAGCTCAGGCGACAGCAAGAAGGTGCGACAATGCCGAAGTAAATGTACTTAGTGTCCAGGTTGGCGTTACGGACAGAAGTTTGTAATCCAAATTGCTGTAGATTCTGGCACAGTCAGCAACGGCGCATTTCTTTGACCCAGACTAGAGATCTACGCTGGTAAACAAATTGGCTGGCTTGTAGATCAGGCAGTGTTCATAAATATGCTCTCGTTCTTCATGTTCCAGATCACTTGGGGTCCGTTGCCGTGCGGAGGTAGATGAGTTTTCGGGGCTGTTTACCAACCAGAGCCTCGAGGGCGACCAGTACATGGGAACCACAGCGCTCAAATAGACTGCGCAACGCAGTCTTTTATGTCATCAATTAAAGCCTGTAGTATGACATGGCGCTATCCAGTCCATGAACCCTTCGCTACGAAATTCGGATGAGCTCCGAGTAGTCTTGTCCAATCAGTACCCCGCCTAGCCTCACGCTCTGCTAAGGGTCATGTTGCCCACTTGATGGACAATTGAGGGCCTCTCTCCCGTGCAAGCCAATCAGGATCTCTACGGTCATTAGTGAGGCGTTCGCCCCCAATAGATTGCCGTGATTCCGGTTGTTACAATACAAGCGAACTGCCGTTTCTCGTACAGCACAAAGCTTTAGGTTGCAACACAAGCATCCTCCAGACTAACATGGCAGTGCGGGTTCCAGCTTCTCGTGCAACCATCACTTAACGCGCTGTTGAAAAATTTGGGTCCCCTTGTCCGCTCCCAAGGCAATCCCGTAGATTCTCCCAAGTCTCAACCAACCTCTCTTTACTCCCATTTATAACCGCTCTTTGTCATCTACCAACATGTTCAAAAGGTTAGCCTCTATCCCATTTCGGGGTTTCATGCGAGTCGCGCGTTAGTTGAAGTCAATTGAGCTGACTGTGGTTCCTCGGCAGTGGTATTTCCTCCTTCGCCAGAAGAGGTCTATCGTCCTTCGCGATCAAAGCCACGCGGCATGCCATGAAGCCTGCGTCTCTCCGGTTCCATCTCAGCAGCCGGTTCATGTCTACCGCTGGCGTCGGAAGCGGCAAGATTCATCAAGTGAGCCGAATTTCAGATACCCCGTGGTCAACCGCTGTTTGCTGATGAGACCAAAACATAGGTAATAGGTGCCGTTGTCGATGGTTAGTCAAAATTTACGATCAGACTCAAATGGTCCTTTTGCAATTTGGAACTTGAGCAACTGATTGTTTCGCAGTCAAGTTCGATGACGTCAAGCTGCCTCCCATTCTGAACTCGCTGGAGACAGATAACAATGGTCAGAAGCTCGTCCTCGAGGTCGCGGTATGTGAGCCACCCAGCAGCAATTTGACAGCCAAGCCTGGAACGCTAATTTAGCTCTCAGCAACATCTTGGCGAGAATGTCGTCCGCTGCATTGCCATGGACGGTACGTCGATTCCCTCATTCACGTTGTCTTCATTCTCAATCTCTAGCAGGCCTGATTCTGACTCGTTACAGGTACCGAAGGCCTCGTCCGCGGCGCCAAAGTCAGGGACACTGGCGCCCCTATCACCATTCCCGTTGGCCCGGACACCCTGGGCCGTATCATGAACGTCACCGGTGACCCGATTGACGAGCGTGGCCCTATCAAGACTGATAAGTTCTTGCCTATCCACGCTGACCCGCCTTCCTTCACTGACCAGTCCACTACTGCTGAGATTCTGGTCACTGGTATCAAGGTCGTCGACCTGCTCGCTCCGTACGCTCGTGGGGGAAAGATTGGTCTCTTCGGTGGTGCCGGTGTTGGCAAGACCGTCTTCATTCAGGAGCTGATCAACAACATCGCCAAGGCCCATGGTGGTTACTCCGTCTTCACCGGTGTCGGTGAGCGTACACGGGAGGGTAACGATCTGTACCACGAAATGCAGGAGACCTCCGTTATTCAGCTCGATGGCGAGTCCAAGGTCGCTCTGGTGTTCGGTCAGATGAACGAGCCCCCGGGTGCTCGTGCCCGTGTTGCCCTTACTGGTCTGACTGTTGCTGAGTACTTCCGTGACCAGGAGGGTCAAGATGGCGAGTCTTTTGATCTCCACATGCAGCGTAGACCCAATGACTAACTGCCGTCACAGTGTTGCTCTTCATCGATAACATTTTCCGATTTACCCAAGCTGGTTCCGAAGTGTCCGCTCTTCTCGGTCGTATCCCCTCGGCCGTCGGTTACCAGCCCACCCTTGCCGTCGACATGGGTCAAATGCAAGAGCGTATCACAACTACCAAGAAGGGCTCTATTACCTCCGTCCAGGCCGTCTACGTCCCTGCAGACGATTTGACTGACCCTGCCCCCGCCACAACCTTCGCTCATCTAGACGCCACGACTGTCTTATCGCGAGGTATCTCGGAGTTGGGTATCTACCCCGCTGTCGACCCTCTCGACTCTACCTCCCGTATGCTCGACCCCCGAATTGTCGGCCAGGAGCACTACGACACTGCTACTCGTGTCCAACAGATCCTGCAGGAGTACAAGGGTCTCCAGGACATTATCGCCATTCTTGGTATGGACGAGTTGTCTGAAGCAGACAAACTCACCGTCGAGCGTGCCCGTAAGATCCAGCGTTTCCTGAGTCAGCCTTTCACCGTCGCCCAGGTCTTCACTGGTATTGAGGGTAAATTGGTTGACCTCAAGGACACCATCGCCTCTTTCAAGGCCATCCTCAATGGTGAGGGTGATAGTCTGCCCGAGTCTGCCTTTTACATGGTGGGCAACTTTGCCTCAGCCAAGGAGAAGGGTGAAAAGATTCTTGCGGACCTGGAGAAGGATTAGTTGGTACCAAGGTTATTATGTCTCGAAATGTGGAGGAAACTGTTTACTGGCTGGGGATCCGGAGCTGGCGAGAATTCTCGTCCGAAACTAAGTCTATTTTGTATGTGTAGTATGCGTCACTGTGAGAAGCCGGAATCGTGTATAGTCGCAGCTCGCCAATAGTAAACACATGGCGTGTAGAGTGACCACCATTGAGTGCTGCTCGATCCAAGCCTTGCACGAGATACTGCTGTTTCTCGACTCCGTTTGCTCTGGAATTCTGGGTTCGTCCCGGCAGACAAACAATACAAGAAAAGAAGTTGTTTTGACATTATCACGCCGCATAGCCTTCCCCGTAGCCTGTCGAGTTGCCCAAATGGTATGCCCTACTTCACACGGTGTACCACGGTACTCTCAACATTTATGTAACACAGAAAAGATGCTCTGGTCATATGCGAATACACGCTTTGTGTATTACCCGTATGTCGGAATTATGGTTAAACATAACCCAGAAGTAGCGGGTATAATCACTTGGTATTATAATGTCCCTAATGGTTCTGAGTGTTTGTTTTAAGGGGCATGCTACGCTAAAATATCACGGCTACGAATATAAGCAGGCATGAAACCGCCATGTTTTGTCGGTATTGAATACAAATAGTATATCTAATACTTCCTGGTAGCCGTTGAAACACATAGACATATAGAAATGAGGAAGCTCGTTTCAGTCCCTATCGGCGCTTGTTCATGCTTTGTACTTTTCCCCTGAAATCTCCACTTGAAGTTGCCATAGCTCCTCTATTGTATACTAAGCTGCACACTGTCCTGTAGCCAGACACTTCACGTCGCCGTTCCTGGGACCGAGCCAAACATACAAACTAGAGCTGCTAGACACGCCCGGAATGAACTTCCCCCTACTGATAAAGTAGTTTCCTCTCCTCCACCAATTGCTTCATCTCACGTACCCCTGCTTGAAAACGACGAGCTAAGCGTCTCTACCGCTCTAAGACTTGATGAAAATACTCGTTTCTTGAATGGTCTTCTCCGTAATCTGGGGTCTTCTTTATACTTCCTTCTAGGGCGGGAGAATGTGATTTGTTTGCTGAGTGGCCAGATGATCCTCGAGCTGAATAAATGGCAATTCTCTGCTGTAGCGACGACGGGAGGAGTGCTTCCCAGATTGCAATGCACCCCTGGTGGGCCTCAACATTAATGAATGAGTTCGTCATGTTGGATTATAGTTCTGTAACAAGTTATAAGTGACTTAGACTAAACGCAAAACCCTGTGCTATGCCTGCAGTTTAATAAGCCCGGCGGAGGAATGATTTGGTCACGTTGTAGTGAAGCGTGTAATGTGTCACCAACCAATCGGGTGAGATTGATTTTCAGAAGTACCTTGCCGAGACGTTATCCCGCTATAGTTGCACTCATGCCGTGCCTACGGTCTGCCACCTGCCATGCGAGGTTTGACATTGCGCCGGCACCGTTGTTACCAATGAAACCCACTCGGAGGGCCTCCGATACGTAGATGGCTGCGGATAGGAGGCCCAGGAAGATAAGGGGTAGGAATGATGAGAGTTTAACATTTAGTCCCGCATTCGTAGAGCACAAACTGTGTATGCTTGCAAAAGGACTCCTCTGTGCCAATAGGGTTAGCCGGAGGCACTCCGAGCATCTCGGCCGTTCAGCAGCAAGGGACAGAACTAGGCGTCAATTGTGAAATGCAGTAGGAGGGCGGGGTGTTCAGTACCAGTAACTTCGGATGGAAATATGGCTTGTTTTGCATTCAAAGCCGAGAGTTGGTTACTAGTATGATGGTTTCCCGCCCTTGTGTTGATGGAAGGGTTGCATGACGTGTTCCAATTTTGACCTGTTTTATGAATCCGCGCATGCTACTGTTGAGGTGTAGTACATTCATTCATTTATTCAGGGCATACAGCAGGCGTATCATTCGCTGCAAACTTCGGATGCGCTCCGAGAAACTAATCCAACTTGCGCCCCACATCCGGAGCTAGACCGCCTGCCAACAAAACGGTGCATACATGATCGATCAGCTGCCAAGCGCTAAAAGAGCTAAAAATTTCAGATTTAACAGTAATAAGGTTGTTATTGCCATTATCAAGATGATCTAACGGAATGACGATGGCGGTGCAGCGAACATATCCTCAAAATTTGAGCAAAGCCCCTTGGTCATCGCCGTACTTACCATTACTCACCCCTAACCCCTAACCCCAGTGCCTTCCTCTAAAACACCCCCACACATATGTAAGGACGTATCGGTATCCAGATAGTGCGTGGACTATTTTCTCTCCCCATAGTTAATTGAACCGTTTCGCCACAAGGTAACGGCCACAATGGCCATTAAACCAGCCGCCAGAACAGCAGACATTTGGATCCAATCCATCATCATTAACGATGCGGACCTCACGTTTCATCACAAACCCTTGAGCTCCTGGTTTGAAGAGCAGCATCGAATACGGAAGGAAACTGGCGAGGAGCACAGGGGGAGGCAACGCGAAAGGAGGCTTCGGGGTGAAGGGGCGGCCGAAGAGCGGAGCCATATAAACTAGAGTTGGAAGATTGCATTTAGGCACTAGATAACTGCATAAGAAATTGATCAGTAGACGACTCGTCTATCGCGTCGATCGCTACGTCGCTTGATTTCCGGGAAGAAGGTCTATGCACTGGAGAAACTCAGCAGATTATGGAGGCTAAGCAAGTTGCATTGCATTTGTCTAGCCGTTGACCTATAGGGCAATACCAAACACAAAGGGTCGTCTTGCAGGCGTCATATCAAATTGAGCTTGTTGCATGAGATTAGCACCTGGCACTGGAGCCAGATCCCCCAATATCTACCGATAAAAACTTGACGATCAAAATTCCATATCAGCACGTGCCCCTTTGCAAGGCTCTGCCGCATTTGTACTGTTGTAGAACTAAAAGTAGTGGCGGGCGTAATTGTTTTCCGCAGCTAGTCTCAACCACCTGGCTCATAGAACAGGGCGAACTGCTGCCCTGAGCATGAGCCTCATCTGTCGCGTTTTGAGATGTGTATTAGCTATAGTCATTGAGAAATGTTGTGCTCCCCGATGCAATTCTTGTATATTCATTCATCGACTGTGCTCCGCCCCTCTCTCCTCCCTTCTTCCCCTTGATGAAACTTCAGATCTTTAATACCTTCGGAATACTGCTGCCTCAAGGCAGCAGTATTTGTCACGTTATGAGACTCATGTTAACTAAGCTTCTTGATAAAATCATTATTCTTGTTGTTGCGAGTGCTGCAGACGGAGTCTGCAGCTCTCTTTTTAATACCAAAAAACTTCCTTTCGTCCGAATCTAACTTTCGGCTAAGTTTAGTCATGATAGCCGACGCTATGACATCCAGCAATTACTCCAAGCTCTGCGACTTCAGTCTACAGAGGCATTATCCGACAGTATTACGACTACTATTGCCACCTGGTGGCAAAACGACCGCGTAACCAGCTTCAGCCTGGATTTCCGAGGCCCTGCTGGCCTCGGCCATTGATTGTTATTAATTGTCAGTATAGCGGTTCCCAGCAACCTCTGCATTCCCCAACTATACGACGAGCCGCGCCTACCGTGACCCCCACGGTAGGACTTTTTACGCAAGCTCGGCCATGGCAAGATTCATTAGGATATTGGGTCTATCAAAGGAAGAAGCCCATCCTGATTCGCACTTCTTACCGACGACTTTGTGATGGAGAGGTGTTTTTTTACGTGCAGCTACTTTATAGATACCATTGGAGATCAGACGACGAAATCATTGCGAACTCCGCCACCTACCGTGAAAGGCTTTTCGATCTCGACCCAGTACTTTATGATGCTATCATGCTGCTTTACGAGGACATGCTAATAGAGTCGAACATGGCAATAGAGCCCTCGGGAGGGAGTATTGCGAGATGGTTCAAAGAGTTGCGGGGGCGGCTCCGCCAAATGTCCACGATATGGTGTCTGAGCAGCTCCGGCAGCTGAATACCATGGCGGTTCCAGGACTCGCTGATGCTGCGGGCCTTACTCTGAAAGGGGAGCAATACCAGTGCTACAGTATGGTAACACAAAATATCTGTGCATCAAGGCATCAAGGCCGTATGTTCTTTGTAACAGGGCCTGGTGGGACGGGGAAATCTTTCCTCCTGCGTGCCCTGCAGTATTGGTGCAATAAATCCCGGAACCCTGCCTTATTGCTTGCGCCCACTGGAATTGCGGCAAGAAATATTGATGGGAATACAATCCACTCGGCTCTGTCAGTCTACAGCCATCGAAGCTCCTATCACACGGGCTTATTTAGGTTCGAAGATCAAAAAAAGAAAGACATAGAAAAGAAAGCAGTGCTTATTATCGACGAAGTATCGATGGTAGATGGCGTACTGCTTGACTACCTCACCTCTCTTTTCGCCAAACTGAGAAGAAATAACAGGCCCTTCGGCAACATGCATCATGCAGGGTTCCGATCAATTACACCAAAAATACACGTTCGTCAATCCAGTTGATCAATCGTCCACGTACATCAATTACATCAGGCCTCTGCTTAGTCATACATCAATCAATTTGACCGTCTGATGTACGTTGATGTAGTTGATTTGGTGTATTTCAAGTGGAGCCTGCCCAGCACTGAGTTCCCATGCCAGAATTTTGCGTAAACTGCCCTACGTATGTAGTCACCAATACCCTACATCACACCTCATGACCACATCGAAGGTAAGTCACCAATATTCCTATAGGGCTCCCTTTTTGCGTCAATATAACAGCGAAAACACACGAACTCATCCAGAAGTTGCAAAGTGTGACGGGCGGCGGCTTTGTCTCCGCTGTCCAAAGGCTAGCGCTGACTACCTCAGGGGAGCCTAGCCAGAATGTGAGGGTGGGATTCCCGGTGGGCATAGCCCAGTACCAGAGGCCAGCCAGGCGATACGACCCACAGTGGGTGGCAAATACCAAGTCTTCTCTTGGCATACACCAGGTGTAATCGATCCGCCGCCAAGCGCAAACAAAAGCTACCACGTGTACATTTTAGAGTTACAGGGAAACGGGTTGCGATTGCCATTATCAAGATGATGTAACGGGTTGCGATTGCCATTATCAAGATGATGTAACAGAATGACGATGCCGGTGCAAATGAAAGCCCTTCCACCCGAACTCCGCGAAAATAGGCTAAAAGTTTGTTGGTACTGGTACTTGTGAAGGTACAAGAGCACGAACATACGGTGGGATATTAGTACTGCAACTGCAAGAGGGCCAGCCCCGCAATCCACACACACACATCAACGACACACTCATCGCAGCACCCGCCTTTTGCAATGCCGCCGCGCCGCCAAATTGAGGCTTTTCGAGAAGCCATCGAGATAAGAAGAAATAATGGCCATTCAAATGATCAGATCTATGCGTTTTTAAACGAATCGCTTGTGGCTCATGGTGGCAGCACTGTCTCGTTTCGTACCTTCAAGAGACAACTGTCTGACTGGGGTCTGACCGCTTCAGTCCCAAGCCATCAAAAGCTTCAGCCTTTATATAAGGATATCTGCGATCTGTATTACGAAGGAGTATCAATTCAAGATATCCTAGCCAATATCAACTCCCAGCTTCAATTAAGAAATAATGTACCTATTAGCGAGCGAACCTTGTACAATCAACTTAAACGCTAGGGCTCGAACAGCCGACATAAGGCTTTGGAGGTCTCTAAAGATCTAATCAATCGGGTTAAATACTACTTCTTCAACTTTGGCTTCTCTGATCTCTCAATTCTCCGTGATCTACAACGAGAGGGCTATTCTGAGGCGAATCGATGGCTGATACGGCGAATCCGGTACTGCTATGGCATGAAGCGGCGACATCGAATACATGAAGAAAGAGAAGAAACCCTTAACCGTGCGATTGAATTCCTGCACCAAGACCTTCAGCAGAGCACAGCTATCCTTGGCTTTGGTAAAGGGCTTCTTTATCAATATCTTCGTCAACAAGCACAACTGGCTGTATCGCAACGCCGTTTATATGATTATTATCGCTCTGTTTTCCTGAAGTTGCAGGTCGCCGCGACGGCAATTTTAAACGACGAGGAGACTTCAAAGTACCTGGCCCAAACTTCCTATGGTCTCTTGATGGCTACGAAAAGCTGAAGAGGTTTGGATTTCAGATTTACGGCTGCATTGATGCGTATTCGCGATGCATTATCTGGTTCTTTATTAGAAGGTCAGCTACGACTTCAATAAGCACTTTAAAGCAGTACCTTCAGGCGGTTCAAAGACTGCAAATGCGACCCTTCTTCGCAAGATCTGACCATGGCGTCGAGACCCCTCTGTGGGCAGCAGCACAAGCACCCCTTGCCAAAGCCGGTCCAAAGAAGCTTAAATACACTAATAAAGACGGAATCAGCCACTATTACGAACAAGGTGATCGGCTAGATAGCTGTCACCTCTATAGACCAAGCACAAGAAACGTGAAGATTAAATCTTGGTGGCGTCAGCTACGAGGAGGCGCTACAGATCGTTGGATAACCTTCTTTAATGAGCTTGCCGGCTACGCGATTTTTAGGGATAATAACCTCGCTGATCAGATAGCTATGTATGCTATCTATGGACCTATTATTCGAGACGAGTTAGGTCAATTTGTGCGTTTGTGGAACGGTCATATTATCCGTAAACAGCCAAATCGACCAAATGTTCGATCGGGCGTCCCAATGGACCTGTATCACACCACAGAGGACCCAAATTGGGGCGTTTCTCTCAGCCAAGATGACAATAGCCCTGATCAGCAGTTACTTCATAATATGCTGAGTCCGCTTCAGCACATGGACATTGACACGCTGCTGCCAGAAGAGACAGAGGCCTGGTGCAATCAGCGGCTGCAAGAGATCGGATTTGAGGCTCGCCTAGACCTTGAAGATGACTCCAAACGCCCATATGCGGACAAATTTATTCAGCTACGAGATCTTATTGAAAGTCATCAAAAAACGGGACATCTGCCAATCCTACAGCTCACACCTATTTCTACGGGCGGCGCAGAAGAATGCAAGGGTCGCTGGTTAAAGGCCCTCATCACCGGCCTTGCACAGTTTTATCTCGCGAAACCATTCGGACTTGAGAACTTGGGCGGCTGTGAGACGGCGTGTGGGATGAGGATCCAACACAGCGTATATGACATTGCGGCAGCGAGCCTGTTGATGCGTTAGCTTCCATAACTCTCATCATAACTTGAGAAGTTCTCTGCATCATGAACACGTGGTAATGCGTACTCGGTGCAATGACTCGATTGGTCCGTACCCCTCTTCGTCACGGCGGCCCTGGAGGTAAAGAGCGTAGAACTCGTCGTCGTCCTTGGCAACAGGCCAGAGATGGCCACCGGTTCGCATGGCCATGTAAATGACGCCACAAGCCCAGACATCGACAGCGCGGGCGTCAAACTCCTTGTCGGTGTACTCTTCGGGAGAGACGTACTCGGCCAAGCCGCAAAGAACGGAGACCATGTGGACGCCCGTCTCCCAAGCCATGCGAAAGCACTCGCCATTGCCAAAGTCGGCAACCTTAAGAGCACCTTGGGTGGTGAGGAGGAGGCTCTCGGGCTTAAGGTTGCGGTGGGCAACGCCCATCTCATGAATATAGTCGATACCGCGCATCATTTGCTTGAAGAAGCAGTCGGCTTCTTGGACCTCCAGTGTGCCGCTCGAGAGGATGAGGGCGTAGAGATTACCGCCGGCGCAAAGCTCCATGATCTCACAGTAGTCGCCCTTGGAGTCCTTGAGTAGATCGAGGGTATGGATAACGTTAGGGTGGCGAAGCGTCGAGGTAACGCAAAACGCGGCTGTAAGCCTCTTGCTGTAATTCTCCGTCTCCTCCGGCCGTCGGCGGAACTTTTTGACCGCAAAAAGCTTCTCTCCACTGCCGCGCAACTTCTTGTGAGAGACACAAACGCTGCCAAAAGCCCCCAGGGCGACAACTTCTTGGCACTTGCCGTACTTCTCGACCAAAGTCAATGAGGCGTTGGAGCCTGTCTTGTCAGAGGCCAGGTCATCCTTTTCGCGGCGAAGGGAGTCAATCCAGCTGGAGGCGAGGGACAGGTCGTTCTCTGGGGCAACCTGGTGCTTCTTGCCAAGCAGGCTGCGCCATATCTCGGACAGCATTTCTTGCTGGCAGTGTGATTTGAGGTAGTGCTCGTGGCCACCCTGAGCATCGGGATTGGATACAAAACGCTGGCCTAACTCCCTGCCGGGGACAGCCTGGGAACGGTACAGCGGCGGTTTGTCGCTGGCTCTATCAGAGGTTGGCTCCTTAATCGACGTCGGCGAGGAGCCTCGGGGACGACCGGCACCCTGCTCCCTGCTGCTGCCTCCATTCTCGAGGACCTCCTTGCTGGAGAACATGTGCGTCAAGCGCTCCTTGGCTGATAATTTCTCGACGGGTCTCAGGTGCGACGACTTGCTGCCGACAACGGGCGACGCGATGGCGGAATCCTTGGGCAAGAGGCCGGGCAACTTCTTACCGTCGTGAGACTTGATCCAACGAGGGTTTCGAACTCGATGTAGAATGCGGCTCAGACTCGACGGCTGCAGCAGGCATATTCGCGGGATTGAACGTTTGTTTGGGGAGGGTGCATGCTGATGCAGTTCTGTGTGCGTCCATGTAGTGGTTCGCAGTTCGCGCCCTCAGTCCTCGCAAATATATTGTTGTATTCCTCGCTTGTAGTGTTTTTGTCGTCGAGAATACGACGGGCGATGAAGAAATTCGCTGCGAGAAAAAGAAGCCGCAGCAAGTTGAAACTCGAAGTCGACCACGATCACAACGACAAATATCAAAGGTGACATTACCCTAGGGGAGGGAGAGAAATAGTATGTCGACCGCAGAGCAAGAGCCGGGTGACGGCGGCGGATAACAAACCAGTTCGAGGGTACAGATGCCGAGACAGTCCCCTCCGGCCGAGGCGTCGCCTCATGACGTCATAACTCTTATGTCGATCGGAAATTGCAACTTATCGGTAAGGATGAGGCTCACTGAAGCCAGAGGGGTAGTGCCTCTTACGCCATTCTCGGCTCGAGTTGAGGTCACTGAAGCACAATGATAAGGAACCCTTTGGGTAATGGCGGGCTCGGAGTACCCGATGAACCCTTCTCGGATTATCTTTCTGCAAGATGGAGATCAACCCGCTCACGTTGTCGGATCTCTCTAGCTGCTGGAGATGGTGCAAAGGACACTGTCATTCCTGCCAAGGATGCGGACGGCAAGTTCCCTTGCCCTTACTGCACCAAGACCTACCTCCATGCAAAGCATTTGAAGCGCCACCTCCTCCGCCGTCAGTTTAGAACTAAGCCCCAATCCCTAACAGACAACTTGCCGCTTTTACCTTGTCTTTAAGCGCTCTCCGAACCTGCTGACTACTTTGCTATTTAGATACTGGCGATCGGCCTTACATGTGTGAGCTTTGCTGTGATGCCTTTTCTAGTCCAAGAAACCACTTTGGTTCGCCTAGCTGTGTCATTTTGTATCAACTTTTCAAGCCTTCTATAGCTTCCTTGGCGATTTCTTGATCGGCTTTGTAGTATGCCCAGATAATGTCATCAACAGAAAAGAATACGATGACAGAACCTTTAGTCATGATGCATGGTTCTTGTGGAACAGAAAGAGAGCCGCTCGAGCGTCCGCTGTCACACTGAAGCTTGCTTAACAGTGTTCCACATTTTTAACTTGCTTTTCTTTGCAGAAATCCCTCACAATCTGAACCAGCTTTCTCCTTGTACCCTTCTTTTGAAATGCCTGTCCATGATCCAAATCTCCAAACCACAATATCTCCAGCCCATCACTTTTCCACATTGCATCCGCCCTACTCGCGTTGTCCGCGCTCCATTTTCCGGAGCCAGTAAGATATCTCAGTACGATTTTCGTATCGACCACTATGTCTTTACCGGCTAAGACTATGCTTACCCGATGACCTTGAATGTCCTCCTTCCATAGTGTATTGTTGGCCCAAAAGAATCGGCGGGAAAGTGTATGGGATATGCCGATATCCTTGGAGCCAAAATACGAGAGTAGATATTCATTGGCGCGGCTAGGTTTACGACAGATCTAGATCGCTAGTAAGTGCACTGGCCCTACTGGCTAAAATGGAGTGATAAGGTGACCATACAAAATTATGCGCCACGTCAGGGAGATGCAGAAGAAAGGAAACGGGGTCGACAAACAAGACCGGTCCAATTTTCTGTTCAATCCAGGGGTTATGAAGCAAATGCGTCGCAATTACGCTTCCATAGCTTCGCTTAGTCAGTATAAAACAGAGAAAGAAGACAAGTAGATTGCGAGGAGGAACACTTACGAATGCGACACCAGAACAAACCTATCCCATCTATGTGCCTTTATAATTCGGCACACCTCGTCACACATTTCCTCTTTTGACATTGCCTCGGCTGTTATCCTGGAACTTATCGACATAATCTCTATGGCAATAATTCCCACTTGCCCGTCAGATGAGTCTTGACAGCCTTCAGCATTTATGTCGGCCAAAAAGTTAATATATGGATACAGTCCAACCCCGATACCGTGAATAAATAGAACAGGAAGCTTTGTTTTGGAGGTATGCGGCCGGTGCCAGTAAGTGAGTTTCTTGACCTGAGAATTTGACTTAGCAAAGACACTAAGCGGACGGAACGGAAAGACGCTCAGGATCCCGAGGAACGATATGCGGTGGAAATCGAAGGAGTGGTACATCAGGGAGATGGAAGCTACCGTGTCCACAACAAATATGCACTAAAGAGATATCAAGTAAGCGATCGTACTAACGTTACTCGTGTTTTCTAGCGTTCACCACGGCATACACTAACCAGATACCATGTCAAGCTCCGATGCGACATCTCTACTTTATCGAGTGTCAATCTGAAGCACTTGGCATTCCCGCGACCGGGTTCTATCTCCCTCCCCAACAGCCTTTCCATCTCCGTAGCATACTCTTCTAGCTCCTCTTCATATGCGAGATCCGGATCTCCTGTGTTTAAGAACGCCCACCGGAAGAAGTCTTTGACATTCTCCCTCTTAATATCCGCGTCAGAAGCGCCTCGAAACCATTTCCTTAGGTACTGGATTGGGTCGTGAATACTGTTATGGCAGCGCCAGAATAACTTCCGTCGGTCATCCCGGGAGAGTAGAGCTGGATGTTTTGCGGGTCTTTGGAGGTATTTTCTGAGTGGAAGATAGACAACGAGATAGAAGATAGCTTCAAGAGCAAGCCACACTTGTAGGAATCGGGGAGGATAGACCGGGAGAGGCACTGCCACACTAACCAGCGAATAGATGATACTCAGAGGTGCGATTGAATGAAGGACAAGTATGCAGGTCCGGATAAAGACGTAGTCCCACAGGTTCAGTCCTAACATTTCTGGAGCCTATTGTACGGAGCGGTTGAATTAGTTATCTTGTTTTACAACAGTAGCAAAAGAAGGGCACGAGCAAGAGAGGATCGTGAATTGTCATATATAAGGGATCTCAATTTACAACCTACCGATATTAACCATGATGCTGTGTGACAAGATGGGACAAATTCGTTGGGGTTTTTCGCACTCCACCTTGTCCTCAACCAATAATTAGTCACTTTGGTGGCATATGCGTGATGAATCTATGACGTAATCTGTCCAATTCTCTCTAGGGGCACTTGCTGCATGCGGGCAGTTTGTTCCTTGGCTCTTCCGGACGCAGCTAAGTTACATCAAGGTCGTGTACTTATTGACGACGGGGTGTTGAACAAAAGACACAAGTTCATGTGCTTCCAAGCCGGACAGCATTTGGAGGGCAGCCGCCGTCCTACCCTTCTTCTAATAGACACACAAACCTTCTTTTAATGGCAACAGGCCTGCCTTTGAACTGCTCATTAAATCTTAAACCTAATCACATATATTACATGCAAAAATCCGTGGATAATGTAACGAGTCAAGCCGCTTGAACGGCGGCTGTGCCGCCTATCACCAACTCCCGATAGCAAGTTGATTCTAGAACCTTCTGTGGAGGCGTATTGGAAAGATATAAGGCGCTGTTATTATGTCACGGCGTATGTAGACTTCCCTTTCTCCTTCATCTTGATAGTAAACAGCATAGGGACTAGTTAATTCAATCAACTCGCTAGAGGCCTTTCACACATGCCGGCCCCGTCTCCTGGCCGGGACGTGACGGTCATAACGAGCAACTTATCGGCAGTGGCGGTAATCAGGCGGCCGCGGCAGCAGTCCGGCCAATGCATTGTTCGTGAGATATACGACCGAACCAAGCGCCGTCGAGAACGAGGGATGTTCCGTTAGACTTATGTGGGTGCCGGCCAAGGACAGGGAGTTTGCATTAAGATCCGTAGCCAAGGCAGCAGCGCAGAGAGCTACAAAAACATATTACATCGTAGAGACACCACCGTACCAAGCAAAGTCCACAACACTTCGTCTGGAGCTCACCCGGCGACAACCGCGGGGACGGCTCCCGGATAGCGTTGGGAAGTATTCGAAATGTATCGATACGGCGCTACTGGGCAAACATACCCGTGCAGTATACGACGCACTGAAAAGAAAAGAATCGGATGTGCTGGCTCAGCTTCGGACTCAGTGGAGTCAGAATTGTGTGAGTGCAGCCAGGCCACGGAGACAATTGAGCATTTTCTCTTTCGTTGCAAGAGGTGGAAATTGCACAGAGACATCATGTTCCAACACTCGCGAACCAAGACTGGAAACTTGTCTTTCTTTTTTGGGAGGAAAGGCTGCGCCGGATGACGAGAAGTGGAAGCCAGACATGCAAGCCGTCCGTGCAGTGAGTGATTGCATTTTCGCTCGATACGAAAAGACTGGACGCGGATCAGCGGCCAGCAGCAAGATGATACCTAGCACGCGATTCTATTAACATAACACAGCCTCGGGTTTCGGCAGACCGTGCTTCAGTTGCTGAGAATAGGATGCTGGACACTTGGAGAATTTGGCCTTCAAGCAGGCCGGTCATGGAACAAATGGCAACGAGGTTGGTTTGCTAGCGATGTATCGATCATCTGTGGGGCTTGGGGTGTCAAGTATGCAACGAACCCAGATTGTCAACTAGCTACTGTTTAGTGTCGTGGCCCTTTAGGGACTTCCCTCCGGGCGAAATAAAATCCATCCATCCGTAGTGGACCAAGAAGGCATGAGCGAATCAAAAGTGGCAAAAGTCATGCCCGGAGAAGAGTCATGCCCGAGTATCAACTCCCTTTTGAAAAGATGTGGCACAAGTACTGACCTAGAGATCACAGCAATTGAAAGTAAATATGGAATCTCGAGCGAAGACCATGCGATTTCTGGCTCTAGCACACGCTTTGCATCATTTATCGCAATCCGGACCTGGACTGATAACGTGTAAGAACCTTTTGAGACTCTCCTCTTTGAAAACATAAAACTGTCTGGTTATGGCTGGCAGGAACAAATCAACAATACAAATTGCTTAGCAAGAAGATATTCGGACTAAGCTATCGCCTCATCAGGGACGTCTTCCTCGGCATACCCCTCCTCGTCTTCATAGGTGGCAGCTGTCTGATATTGCTGATATTCTGCCACTAAGTCGTTCATGTTAGACTCGGCTTCCGTGAACTCCATCTCGTCCATGCCTTCTCCTGTATACCAGTGCAAAAATGCTTTGCGGCGGAACATGGCGGTGAACTGCTCGCCGACACGCTTAAAAATCTCCTGTATGGCAGTCGAGTTACCCACAAAGGTAGCAGACATCTTCAACCTCTGTGGAGGAACAGAGCAAAGTGCTGTTTGGACATTGTTAGGAATCCATTCTACAAAATACGCCGAGTTTTTTTGCTGCAGGTTGCGCATTTGATCTTCTACCTCCTTCATAGACACTTTGCCACGGAACATGGCAGAGCAGGCCAGGAAGCGGCCGTTACGAAAATTAGAGCCGGCCATCATATTCCTAGGGTCAAATAACTGCTGGGAGAGCTCGGGCACTGTGACTGCGCGGAACGATTGCGCGCCGCGGTTGATTAGAGGCGCGAAGCCTACGATAAAGAAATGCAAGCGGGGGAAAGGAACCTAGAGCAGTGGAAAAACACTTAGAAAGTCTGTTGTCCGGATATAGGTTACTGAAAATTTACCGTACCATATTAACGGCCATTTTGCGTAGGTCTGAGTTTAGCTGGCCAGGGAAGCGCAGTGACGTTGATACACCAGACATGACAGAAGATACAAGGTGGTTCAGGTCACCATATGAAGGATTCGACAGCTTTAATGTACGCGTGCATATATCGTACAGGGCCTCATTGTCAATACAGAAAGTGGCGTCCGAGTTCTCAACCAGCTGATGGACCGACAGTGTAGCGTTATATGGCTCCACGACAGTATCAGATACCTTTGGCGACGGTATAACGCTGAAGGTAGCCA
>AZNH01000053.1:58340-108943 GCA_000814955.1 Metarhizium guizhouense ARSEF 977 | reverse complement strand
AGGTCAACAAGAACAGCCCGCGGAACATATTTATTACTTGATGTCTAAGCGGGTTTGTTTAGAGACAGAAATCAATATGGAAAGAGTTATGTAATGCCACGCACTTCGTTGAAGTAAACATTCATACGCTTGAGTTGGAGGTCAGAGGTTCCGTTATACCTACATTGAACCATCAGAAAATGAATAACGGAAATTCGCACTAACTTGCGAGGTTTCCTTACATGCCACTGCTATCCAAGCCGTGCTCGCCTGAGATGACGTGCCAGAAGGCAGAGCCGATTTGGTTACCCTATTACGGTCAATATCAATTGCCAAGGAAGAGATGTAATTGTGTTTGGCGCTCACGCATTGGCCCACCTGGAGATGCACCTGGAGCCAGGACGATGGAGCATGAAATTAGAACGTAGAGCTTCGTGAAAATCGGCATTTGAGGTACACTCACAATCTCACGCATAATAGCTAGTATTCATTAACCGAGTTAACGGGCAGCAACCTAGTAGGTATGGGGTTACCGGGAACAAAATCAGATATCACGTCGAGTATAGTCAACAATGGGTTGTGTAGGAAGCAGAGAGCAGGCTAATAGAAGACAGAAGGGCACAGTAATGGCCAAGCCAACCCTAGCCATGCGGAGACCAGCTCTTAAAGTTACCCCCAGAAATAAAATGCACGTCAAATTCGACGGAATCATTTGCTGTGGAACAATTTGCTTGACGGATAGCCTCGGCAGTTCCAAAGCTGTTAGGAAACGCCCGGAGGCACATCTCCTGCATGAGCGACAGGAGGGCTTTTTGCCACGATGAAAATGCCGACATTACTACCCCGCACGGGCACGTCACCTACGAAAAACCGTCCCACTCTTAAACCCAAATTAAACCTCTAACTAGCATTTTAAACATACTCCACGCCATAATGTGTCACAGCAGTTCGACTTCACATTTAAATGTAGGTATATAGCATATTGGTCATCAATACTTGGTTATTTTTGTGTAATTTCTACTCTAAACTTTGACTTCCGTATATTATGAAAGGCCATGGTTGAGATAGATGGCACTGACTTTGGGATCGTAAAGTATGCTAGGTTGGAAAGGGCTGAAGTTAGTTGTACTGATCTTCATCTACAAAGTCATCGCCGGAAATAGATGACGCTTCTAACATGTTAGCAGACGTCCTAGAAATGCTCCGCAGCGCCATCGACGCAGCCATCTGGTTACTGCTGGTCGGTATGGTAAATTATGGTGTGGGAGACCGGCAATGTTAATGTCGTCGCCACTTAACGTCTCTTACTTGCACTAATGGGACTGGGAAAGACGTTACCTATTCCATCTGAGAATCAGCAGTTCAAAACCAAACACATGCCATCAGTTTTAATCGAGACACTCAAATGAAGATTTGCCCATCTCCAGGAGAGGGTGCCATATTGCGCATTAGATCGATAACCACGTCACGTTAAACGGAAATACCTGGTCTAGAACATTCCATTGGCGGGTAGCTCTCGCAGACGCAGTCTGATGACGGTGCCATGACGACGCGCCCATAGAAAGGTGGAGAATTAGGCAAATCTGGTAATGGGCCTTGCCTGAAGCATTGACAGATAGGAGCGACTACAAATTTCTCATGCAAGGGCGTTACCGGCGAGGGACTGGTCTCTCTTTGTACACTACGGTAGGGCAACGTATAGGCTGTGCATGTAACGGGCTGAGCCCGATGTGGCTCGGCTTGCACTTCTGCCCTTGGCCTTACATCCAGCCTTGCGTCCCACCTCACAGCCAGCGCCGCTTCCAAGATCCTGCAAGGTAATATCTTATTCAAGACATACTACTATATCCCTGATTTGATGTTTGGACTAACTATTCTGTCCCTCTCGCAAAAAAGAAACCGAATTAGC
The DNA here is from genome assembly GCA_000814955.1 of Metarhizium guizhouense ARSEF 977. Classification (NCBI taxonomy): domain Eukaryota; kingdom Fungi; phylum Ascomycota; class Sordariomycetes; order Hypocreales; family Clavicipitaceae; genus Metarhizium; species Metarhizium guizhouense. The sequence goes on along the minus strand of AZNH01000053.1, from coordinate 107,055 downwards.
CCTCAAGACCCAGTATTCCTTATCCCTGAGCCTTCGACTCTAGGAGCACATCCCCTCGAAGGAAGTTCTCCGTCAAGTTCGGAGAGGTACTACGACTCGCGCCTGAGCCTTTTGAATATTAGTGTTGCAATATTCATGACTTAATATCACGTGTAACGTCATGTGTAGACCCGTAATAGGGGGAAACACCATGTACAAATATCGTTCCCACCACCACTGCCCCATTTACTACAATATATAGAAGATAGACTTGAATTGACTTATTGATACCCCGTTGCAGTACTGCATCACTTTTCCCTTTGACGAACCAACAATTAGGTTTTGGAGCAGGATAAAAATCACTAATGACCTTGCAGCCACATTGCTGTCATTGTACCTGGAGACTGACCATCTTACTCTAGGATTCTTTAACTATGACCTATTCCTTACAGACCTTGTCGACCAACGTGTCCGGTATTGCTCCGAACTTCTTGTTTCTTCAATCCTATCTTGGGCATGTGTGAGTGAAGAAAACTGTAGTCTCAATGGACCGCAATTAATGGTTTTAAGATAGCTAGCCTACTGCAACTTTGATGCAGAGATTGTCTCGATAGGTGACGAGCTCTTCGATGAAGCGGATAATCTGTGGCATCTTGACCAGCCATCGGATTCTTTACCGACGATTGCCGCTGCACAACTTCTGGCCCTCAGAAGCATGTACAACGGCAGTGGTGATGGATATTCTTACCAAAAACTCGGTATTGGTATGGCCCAGCGAATGCGCCTTTTCGGTCTTGCAAATTATAACATTCCGATCGACTATATCGAAGATCCCGAGTCTTGGGAGAAAGCTTCTGCGCGTACAGCCTGGGGAGCATTCAATTTGGCCGCGTAAGTCGCTCATCAAATGACCCAAATGAGGTGGTTTGTGGGCCAATTTTAACAAATAAACAGAATGCGTTCGTTCATGTTTCAAGAGGGAGAACCGGCACTTCTCTTTCCACCGAATGCTAGTCCTCCTGGGAGTGACGACTCCTCACAACGCGGCGAACCGCTGTGGGAGGATGACTCTAATCGTCATGCTCATGCCGACAGCAGCCTGGCATTTTCTACTGTATGCGAGTTCTGGGCGATCACGAGCGAGTGGACATCGGCTTATTATGGTGGCGAACGAAATACTGTGCTTGACCATGTGACAATTGAGTTTGCAAATCGCATATTTCTGAAACTGCTTCGATGGTCTGATGGCATCAGCCTAATCCAAGCTCGTGGGGTTCAGAGTTCACATCAAAACATAATATTCCAGTTACGGCACACTTTCTACTCTTCAAATGAACTAATCATACTAACTGAGAAGCAGCATGTGGTTTCACGCATCAATTGTCCAGCTCTTCCGTCCTTTCGCGAGAGACCGAATTCAGGCAACCCCTGAGAGAGATTTCCACTCTTCAAATGATATATTTACGGCATCCCTAAATCAGCTGAAACACCTCGTTATTGTGTTTCGACATACGTTTCCGCGTGCTTCGTGTGCTATACTTTGGCATGTTTCTCTGTTGCATGTTGCTAATTGGGCGCTGCACAATACTACGGACAAACAGTGGCAATCCTACTTTACGCTCTGCCTGGATAGTTATACCGACCTATTTATTGGCTTCCGTATTTCAGGCAAAATTGCCAAGAGCCTGCTATCAATCGCACTACGTCTTGGTGTCGTGCAGCCAGCTGAAGCTCGAGGTTTGATTGACCAAATGTATTCCAGTGTCACCCACCACGCAGCCCTCAAACAAATGGGAGTCGGCTTAATCGTTGACCTAGACTTGGCCCTTAATAATCGCAATGCGGCAAAGCTTGACACTCTTTGCGAGTACTTTGACAATAGCCTTCTTGAGGAGTTTATTGCAGTGGATTAGGCGAAAGCGGCGGCGAATACCTTCCACGGAAGTTTTCTAGGGTCTGAATTTAGGTCCCCTGCTCTAGCAAGATTAGGTGCCTTGTGAAAGCGAATCGATGTTTGTGTCTATCGATTATGGTTAGGTGAGTTGGGTGCAGTTAGCGCACCATATACACCTAAATACCTATATCCGCGACCAACACGTTTTGATTCATAAGTCGTCGTCATTGTGTATGTTTGGCATAGAAACTTTTGTTCTGCACACATCGAGCTGGCGACTCGGACACATTAGCTGGATGACCTATCCTAAAACACGGCAATAATTGCCTAATACATTTTCCCTTGAACTTCAGGCATTCGTGTTCCAGTATGCTGTAACGGTCCAAGCTGAGTATATTGACAACTAGCTGGGCGACTACTACGAGTATCTAAACGCTAAAGAAGAAAGGAAAAGGGAACAGGAAAAGGAGAGCTCGAGGAGCTCTTGAGCTCCTGAGCTAGACACGTGGTTAATCTCGCTTATGGATGGGTCCCGGCCGGGGGCCGGGGCCGAAGGCGAGAGTGCAAGCCGAGTCATACCGGGCTCAGCCCGTTACAAGAAGGTCGATCCAAGTATAGCCTCACGCTGCGACAAGTGCATATTCGTTTTGAAAGGGGAGACAGAATTCAATCAGCACCAACCAAATGAACAGAACCCCCTAGGCAATTTTGGCTGCTACTGCTGCTATACTGTTCAAATTCCGGGGTCATTCGGTGAAATCGAAAAGGCAACGTTCTTCCCCGAGGGTATTACGGCACATCCTCAGCGGATGTGCGAACGGTGTAAAGCGGATCAGCAGGCGGCCAGCGTCACTCCAATACTAGAAGGACGTTTCTCGATAACTGCTTCCCAGAGGGTGGGCATCGAATATTCATGCGAAGTGTGCCTTGCTGTACTCAGCTCACTCAAGTATACGTGGACTCTGAAGAGAGGTTTAGCAAACAATAAGAAAAAGCTGCTGCAGAACTACACGCCTGATCATTGGAGGACAGAGGAGTCGCGCAAATCGCCACAGCCGGGGCGTGATTAAATGGCTTGAGCACAAGGTAATTACCTTCTCTCCCACTTGGTCAGTCCAAGCACATATAGATCTGTTGCTCCGTTTACCACGAAATTTACACTATTTTCAATGACACATCTTGAGCCTTGCTTCCGAGCAATGTAGAGTTACGTCTGATTTAATTTGTTCTTCAAAATTTGGTGGCTTAGCTGGTTCGCGATCAATGCAAGCTCATCCTTTTGATGTCTGCAGACATGCCTCTAGAACCCAGGTGTGAGACGTAATTTCGGGCTAAGAAAGTGTCCCAAGGAGCTATGAAATGACGTGTCATTCAATTTACAGTACACTTACGCAATATATGTCATATGCACTCGATAATTAGGATTTATACCTGGCCATCTCCGTGCACTATCTGGCTCACTCACCATTGCCCAGTCACTCGGGATCGGAAGTGGCTTCAGCAGACCACGGCGCTTCTCTCTCCATACATTGCTTCGTCCGCATACATCGCAGTTTCGCACGAACCTGCGGACGTCTGGGTCCAGGCCAGGCCAATAAAAACGTCGGCTGATTAGAGACTTGAGCGCGTCTCGCCCTGGGTGGCCTGTGAGAGCGGAGTCGTGGGTGCTCTGAATGATGCCGGTGCGCAGGGGCTCGTGATCGGGTGCCCAAATTCGTTCTCTCCAGCAAAGCCGTCCTCCTTCGTCGATGGAACATTCTGATGTCGAGATTGGGAGGCCCCATTGCGGTGGCAGGCGCCTTTCTCCCTGCTGGATTGCTTGACGAATCAGCCAATATCGGTTGTGCTTCTCTAGGCCCTCCTGCCATAGTTCCTGCAGTTTATCATCGTTAAAGGGGTTCTCAACATTATCGTCTCGTTTTGCCACTGGGTCGTTCTGTCCATCCGCATCTCCTCTCGCGATGAACCCTGTCATGGCGTGGGTTTTGGGTGACCAGACGACTCGCAGCGCCCCTTTCATTCCTTTAACTGGCTGGAGGAGACACAATCGCCTGCCTTGCAGTCTCTCATCCTCCGCACCTGCTGGCATGTCCTGTTCTCGTCGCGACAGCGCGTCAGGGACAGTGGCTTGTCTGCCGGGACGATACTGAATCGTGAAGTTGTACCGCGATAAGGTCTCGGCCCATCTTGCTTGTCTCTCGCTGAGTTGCTGTTTCCTCATGAAATACCGGAGATTGAGGTGGTCCGTCAGGATCAGGAACGACGGCACGCTTCGCAGCTCAGCGTCCCAGTGTTCTAGACATCGAATAATCGCTAATAACTCCTTGTCGTGGATTGGGTAGTTACATTCTGCGGGCAGGTTTCTCTTCGAGTAGAACGCTACAGGGCGCCAAATACCGCCGTCGTCTTTTTGGGACAGTGCTCCTCCTACCACGTACCCAGACGAGTCGGTCTCGATCATGGTTTCTCGGTCTGGGTCCCATTGGGCGAGGACCGGTGCGCAAATCAGTAGCGTCTTGAGTTCTTCGAATGCCGTCTGACATTCTTTGGTCCATCTGAACGGAGCATCTTTTTTGGTGAGAGCCGTGAGGGGTGTGGCGGTCCGGGAGAACATGGGAATAAACTGCCGGTAGTAATTTGCGAAGCCGAGAAACCGTCTCACTTCTCTTGCCGTCTTCGGTTCTTCCCACGACTGAATGGCTTATACCTTCTCCGGGTCAACCTTGATTCCTTTTCCCGCTTCCACGATAAAGCCTAGGTACTTTGTGCTTTTTGTCTCGAATTCACATTTGTCGATGTCTATCTGGAGACCAGCGTCTTGGAGTCTCTTCAATACTTGTTTGACCTTCTGCCTGTGATCCTTCAGTGACCCATCTGAGTAGATCAATATGTCGTCCAGATAAGCCGAGCAGAACTCGTCCAAATAGTCTTGCAAGGTGCGGTTGATGTAGCGCTGGAACGTGGCTGGCGCCCCTGTCAGCCCAAATGGCGTGACGAGCCACTCAAAGAGCCCGTACCGTGTTCGGAATGCGGTTTTCCATTCGTCCCCCTTTTGAACGCGGATTTTATGGAAGGCGGCGATGACATCCAGCTTCGTAAGCCACTTAGCCTTTGATATAGCGCGTAAGGTCTCGTTGATCAGTGGCAGTGGGTACCGATCTTTCCGTGTGATGGCATTCAGGGATCGGTAGTCCACGCAGAAGCGTAATCCGCCTCCGGGTTTCCTTACGAACAGCACGGGGGCAGAAGCTGGAGAGCTGCTGGCTCGAATAAACCCTTTGTCTAATAGTTCGGTGAGGGTTCGGCGTAAGACAATGAGTTCCTCTCTTGACATCCCATACAGAGGCCCAAATGGCGGGTCCTTCTCCTTCCCATCTTCGTCCGTCTGCAGTGGGATGCTATGGTCGATCCCGGGTCGGTTTGGTGGGAGCTGATCTGCTTTTGTACGGTCAAACACTGACAAAAACTCATGGTAATGAGCTGGGAGCTTCTCGCGCGGGTCTGTCTTTTTCTTCGGCGCTAGAGCCTTCTCGATATCTTGGAGACTTGCGGCGAAAACATGCAACCTACCATCCCCCGTCTCCCGTCTCTTCCGGCGGGCTTGCCTGACGAGGCCGGCGAAAACTGACGCCATCATCCCTCGAAGCTCGGTCCGTTCCTTCTTGTTGGGATCCCTTTCCTTGACCCAGTGGTCTTGGGAGCCAATGTGGAGCAAGCCTTTCGCGGGCTGCAGTGTAACGTCCTCCTCCTCCATCCAAGTCTTTCCCAAGATAATGTCGTCGTCTTGGTTTGGAACGACGTAAAAGGACACTCGGTTTTTGCGGTATCCGTCAACGTCAATATCCGCGAATGTGACGCTCTTGATGGCGCTCTTGACGGTGATGTTCACTTGCGCAAGGTGTCTCGGGGTGATGGGTATGCGCGGCAGGCCGGTCTTCTGGGCAAAAGCTTCACTCATCATCGCATACGTCAGACAGCCGCAGTCAACAAAGGCAGTTGTGTAACTTTCCCTATTAAGCCCTATATTGACGTACATTCCTTCGCTATCCATACGATTCTTCCGCTTTTCCCAGCTTCTTTGGGCCTGCTGGAGCTCCTGGCGGCGACTCTGGCCAGGAGCTATTCTTTTTCCGATTCGTGGTCAGAAGCCGTGTCGTACTGGCTGTCACCATCACCATCGCTCTCTTCTCCGTCTTGCGACAGCGTTTTTCTCTTAGGCTTAACGCGTCCTGCCTTGCCTGTCTTGTTCCCGTCCCCGAGCTTCTTCTTGCCGACGGCTTCTTTGTTGCGCTCGTTTGCGCACTGTCTAGCCATATGACCATACCCTCCGCAGCTGTAACATTGAGGTCCTGTTTTATCCACCGGCTTAACGTTCGACTTCCTTCCACCACCCGCTTTTCCAGCCTTCGTTGGCTCCCAATCCATCTTGTCTGCGGTCTCCTCCTTTTGCGTCGTCGGTGGTTGAGGATTGGTTTCTTTTGCTCGACGGTTGTTTTCTGCATTCTTGTTACCTGACCGAGACCGATTCTGGTAGTCCCTACTATCCAGTCGCGATCCGATAGTCAACAGAAGTTCCGCGTACTCATTGAACGTCGTAGGGATACTTGGGACGGCGACTAGGCGGTCACGAAACTCGTAATTTAGCGCCCCTTCGAGGTAGTTGATCTGAACTGCGTCCTCCCAGGATCCTCCGCCGCTGTCTGCCAGTTCCTTTTCGAACTTGGGGAAGAATGTTGCAAAGCTCTCGTCTGGCCGTTGTCGTATTGTTCGTAGCCGGTCCAGTGCTCGCCTCTTTGCGTTTGGATCACCATATCGTCGGTTCAAATAGTCCAAGAAGTGATCTGCTGACTGCGATCCGTCTGACCCGCCTTGTTCAAAATAAGCTGCGGCCATGTTTTGGGCGGTTCCTTCCAGGCGTGCGTACACATAGGCGAATAGCTCTTGTTCGTTAGAAAACGCGTCGCGGTCGAGGCTCAGCTTCGCACGCATTTCGAGGTACCACGGCCGGAAGTTTCTTCTCGTTCCGTCGAACTTTGGGGGGTTTGGAAGTGTGGGCTTCTTCCTGTTTATCCGTCTGATCTGGGTTTCTTCAGCCTGTTCGGTCGGTGGTGGTGGTGCGGCGACATTTAAGATCGGTGGCGGGGGTCCTGTTCGCAGGGGGGTTCGATCAACGATCTCTTCTGATGAGGTGTAATTTGGGGTTGCGATCGCGGATTGTAGGGTCCGTATCTGAGTTCTTGTCTCTTCGCGATCGGTCTCTCGCTCTGTGCGCAAGGATTGTTGCTCTCTTTGTATCGCGTGCAGTTGTTCTGACATTTGGTTCATCATCTGCATAAAAAGCTGGGACGTCCTGCTGGGTGGGCTCCCGTCTTGTTCGTTTGTCTCCATCGTGGCGTCGTCTTTACTCGACCGTCTTGACTTATCCTCGGCCGGTTGTTCGTCTATCCCAGTCGCAGGGAGCCTCCGCGGCTCGTTCTCTCGACGAGGTTTCTTCGCGGCTTTTTCTGCTCGCTCGTACTTGCTTACGGGAGCCTTCCGCTATCCACAGCTCCTATGAGCCTCCAGCGGGAACCTGCCGCTCACTTTTGAGGGCCTTCTGCTATCCCTGTACCTTGTGGTCGTTGCAGGAATTCCACTACTTGCACTCTGGCAAGAGTCTTCCGCCGCTCGCGTCCTCACGAGGTCTTAGCGGGAACCGGCCAATTCCGCTGAATGGCCTTCTGCTATCTCGGTTACCTTCGAGGTCTTCGCAGAATCTCTGCTCGTAGCGTTGCGTTGCACGAGTCTCTCACACCTCTGAATCTACGAGGTTCCTTCGTGAGACCAGGGCTACGACTGTCCCTCTTACGCCGTGCTTCGCGTCCGTTGTGTCCGATGAAGTGAATGGCACGTACTCTATCCGCTACCTGAGTAGCCTTACGAGTAAGTCTCTGTCAATTAACCCAGTCAATTGACCTCTGTCGAGTTACTTCCTAATGCCGCCTCAACGCACGCGTGAGCGCCGGCAACTGCTGTTCCCTACCGCAAGGGACGTACACAGTATCGTATCAATTGAACGCGGTCAATTGATTGCAAGTGCTAGAAAGGAGCGTTTAGATAATGTAACGGTCCAAGCTGAGTATATTGACAACTAGCTGGGCGACTACTACGAGTATCTAAACGCTAAAGAAGAAAGGAAAAGGGAACAGGAAAAGGAGAGCTCGAGGAGCTCTTGAGCTCCTGAGCTAGACACGTGGTTAATCTCGCTTATGGATGGGTCCCGGCCGGGGGCCGGGGCCGAAGGCGAGAGTGCAAGCCGAGCCATATCGGGCTCAGCCCGTTACATATGCCACCATTATTCGCTTTATATTCTTCTGCTCTATAATAGTATATATTCCCTGTTCCGTCTTAAATATCATGCTCCAAGTATTCCCGGTTTAAGCGGAACGTTACTGGCCCAATCATGACCTCTAAAACTGTCTCTCCTCGCCGCGTTGAATAGTTTATGCGCCGGCAGGGACTTTAGCTATAATAAAGAAAAGCTCTATCATTGTCAGTGTTACAATATTCACAACTTAATATCACGTGTAACGTCATGTGTAGACCCGTAATAGGGGGAGACACCATGTATAGATATCGTGACAACCAACGCCCCCCCTTTTTCCTACCTTGAATAGAGAAGATAGACTTGAATTGATACAGGGCCGTCCAGGTTCAGCGTCCGCTAATTTACTTCTAAAAAATTAGCGCGGCGCACCCAGTCCCCGATACACCTTAACAAATCGGTAAGACCATAGTGGACGCTGAACCTGGATTCCACTGTATTATACCCCTGTTGCAGTACTGCATCCCCAATTGCCTTGTGATCCCAACAGTCAGCACCGCGATAAAAAAGAGGTATCACATCATTGCCATCTGACAATCTTGACAGGAAGATTTTCTAATGTAGGCAAGATCCCATAAGCGTCGAGATTTATGGAATATTTGCCAGATAAAAGTTGTCTCTGTTGATAGAACAAAGGCAGTGTCAAGATCAAGTCGCTCATTCAAGGCAACAGCCATTGCTATACTGCTGCCTGGAAGGCAGCAGTATTACAACAAGTATTTAGTTTCGTATCATTCCATTTTTTTATGTACAGTAGGAAATCAAGAGTTTCTCGTTTTGTGCAAGCTGTTCCATACAATCGTGCTGTGTGACAGGCAGACTTAGTAGCAGGCTGACATCAGGCCAGATAGCAGTCATTAGGGCTAGGGAAGAATAATAGCTAGGGTACTTACTACAAATGTACTGGGAGCCTGTCAGCCATCGGGCGCTTCTCATTGGCTGACGGAACCCGTTCCAAATTGCCCCATCTTTATTTCCCCCCGGAAGCTCAACGTCGTCACTGCGATACGTCGACCTCCACAATATCGCCACCCACCAATATTCTTCCATAACAACTCTGGAAGTACACAATATCGCCACCCACCAATATTCTTTCATAACAACTCTGGAAGTACGTGATATTGCCTTTCCTCGCTAGCGCCAATGGAGCGCCGTTATGTACCGCTCAGGCCTTCGAGCCCGAGGGACAGAGAGCAAGACCAAGGGCATGGTGCCGGGTCCGAGTCTTTGGAACCCAAGAAACCGCGAGTCGGCGTTTCAGTAGCATGCAATGATTGCCGACGGAGAAAAATAAGGGTACGTTCCTTTTTTCAGCTATGAAGCACAACCTAAGGAAGCCATACAGTGCGACGGTCAGCGGCCTGTGTGCTCTAATTGCCAAGGTAAAACCGAGCGCTGCGAATACAGAGACGAAGGAGGTCCGTCGAAAGAGTCCAAAGATCTCGTTGTTGAGGTACTGCGGATTCTTGGGCAAATGCCAACCAAGGAAGCCCTTCAATATATTGAAGGACTCAAGGACGAAGAGGACGCACTGACAATACTATCGACATTAAGGAAGGGCTTATCATGCCGACAGACCGAAGTAGACAATTCAACTGCGGTACCAGTTTCTAATGATGATGACAAGCCTACGCCACAGGAGTGGCAGATACAGAATCCCATCGCCTATCCAGGAACAGCAGGCCGGGATACGAACTTGTTCCAAAAAGATCCATATCGTGGATTAACCAAATCCCCAGGCCATGACTTCCATGCGGATACGTGAGTGCAGCAGTCTCACTGGCAATGACAAAGAACAGGTATTACGAGCAGAGATCTAATCCGTCTAGTCTGATACCCGACCCACGATCTGCCAAGCTGTGTAACGACACCGCGAGGTATGAATATGAAGAACCGCATGAACTGTGCGATTCTCGACTCCGCAAATTAAATATTCGTCATTGGACAAACGTCGACATAGATGATGATTTGGCAGCCAAATGCATTTCTCTCTATCTTGAGACTGACCACCCTCTGTTAGGGCATTTTGATGCCGAATTATTTGTGTCACATCTAATTTTAGAGCAAAGCAGCGACTACTGTACTCCGCTCCTAGTCAACTCATTATTATATTGGGCTTGTGTATGATTTGCCCCTTTGCGCATTGCAACAGCTAGGCTGACCGATATTGTAGCAAATGTATAGCGCAATTGATCCGCAAACGGACCAAATAGCGATCCGTTTCTGTACAGAAGCAGAAAGCCACTGGACGGCCGAGCGTCATAAAGGCAATGATTCGATACTGATTCTCGCGGCAACCGAGTTTTTATGCTTAGGTTATCTAGGACAAGGCAGAGATCATGTGGTTCTAAGATACCTCACCGAGGCTGCAGATATGGCCGGCCGGATGGGCTTATTTAACACCGAAGGACAAGTCAGCGGAATGGAGACGAGTAGCTACTCTAATCTCGCTGGTGCTGCCAAGACATCGCACATGTACGCGGCATGGGGGATCTTCAACTGGCTAACGTCAGTATCTTTCCATCTCGACAAATGCAATGCCAATAGCTAACGCTCCCAAAAGGCTCATGTCCCTCTTTTACCATCAGCCAGGAATGGTCTGTCCAAGTTCCCCTCCACGTATTCCGATTCCAAAAAGGGCCATGCTGGATACATCCCGCTGTGGTTCTTTCCGCAGTGACACTGAGAGCGTACCATCATTACCCGTGTATATGGGAGACACATTCCCATACCTTTGTCGGTTTTGGACTATTGTACGCGAGGTAAGTTGGGTTTACCATGCCAAGGGCAAGCTTCCCTGGGGCTCACGTGGCTCTCTGGAGTTTGCGGAATTCAAATTCCGGGAACTTCTGGCCTGGAGTAATACCCTACCTCCCCAATTGTCCGCGAACCAACATAGTCAACATCACCATGTGCAAGTTATGCAGTGAGTTGTCACACAACGAAAGAACATGTCAACATTGTGCTGAATCAATCAATATAGCCTCTGGTTTCATGCAGCGGTCCTCGACATATTCCGCCCATTCATCAACGACACCTCACACGGAGACCGGTGCTTGACAACCTTTAATACTAGTTCTTATACCCCTAATGCTATTTGTGAACGCTCTACCACCCGACTCAAACGACTTATTGTTAATTACCGTTTGAATTACACGTCTTCGAGCTTTACTATTCTGTGGCATACCGCATTAATATATGTTGCGAATGCCGTCTTTAATAGTAATAAAGATGAAGATTGGTATTCGTACCTTCTGCTCTGCTTATATGGTTACCAGAGGCTAAGCCGCTCATGGCGCCTTGCTGAAGCGATTTCAAAGGGCCTTCTATCGATGGCCTTGCGGAATGGCGATATATCGAGTGCTTCGGCACGTCGCATTCTACTTCATTTTGAAAATAGGAGCCCTGATCGCATCGCTGGAGGGATACGGGCAACCTTCATGGTGGATCTCCGCCGCGCTTTGTCGGAGCCTAGTTCTTCCACCGTGGAATATCTTGCGGACCAATTTGAGGACAATTTGATGTTGAGGGAGTACACGACCCTTTTCGAAGAGAGAAATATTAATTAAACCAGTAATAATAGAGGTTAGAAATAGCTAGGAAAGGATTTTAGCATACGCATAAGTTACGAGAAATCCTTTTCTATTTTAAGCGTAGCATAAATGAGAAAGTGTAGAAGACTTAGCATAGCACCTCTTGGTGATTCAAGAAAAATGGGCAAATAGAATACGAAGAAACTAGAAGGAAAGGGAGACTGGGGAGTTGGCGATGTTACAGCAAGTTGCATTGCTGAGTGGGAGCAAGGTCAATGAGAATGTGGTCTATTGAGTTGTTCTGCCTTAGCTTCCAATCTTTCGTACTCAGCTATTGCTTCGGGGTCTGCCTTGATTGGGAAAAGCAGTTTCCACTTCGTCATTGGGAAGCAAATTAGTAATAACGCTAATGGAGCCGTTAGAGATACCCTTGTCGATTAACATGCTATTCCTGAGGAACATGACTTTGGCTCCAACAGTACACACCACGGAGGATGCGAAGTTTGTTCCCTTCCTGAATACTGTCGAGTGCTCTAAATGTTGCAGTCTTATTCCATTTTCAAAGTCCTCGGCTTTCGAAACGAACATAGGGTTTTCTGGCGGCATGCCGGAAAGAACAGCATGGTTGAGCGCAGCGGCCTCATCGCGAAGAGAGGAGAGGTACGTGGTATTCCACATGACATGTTCTGGACTGTATTGGCGCCAGCGTTCCTCCAGTGTGTCTCTTACTTCACTATCGGTAATTCCGAAGCGAATCTTCTTTAAGATCCTAAAGAACTTAGCGTTTGTCTGTCGCTGCGGTTGTCGTAAGAAAATAGGATGGAAGAGCTTCCAAACAGAAGCTCTAAAGACCTTCAAGCCTTCCACAGGAGGCAATTGCATCAAATCCCCCAAAACAATAACATGCATATTACCGAAAGGTCTGTTGTTTCTCCGTAGTTTGGCGAAAAGGGAAGAGAGGTAGTCGAGTAGAACGCCATCTACCATTGAGACTTCGTCGATAATAAGCACGGTCTTCTTTTCGATGTCTTTCTTCCTTTGATCGCCGAACCTAAATAAGCCGGTGTGGTAAGCACCTCGGTTACTATAGATCGAAAGGGCCGAATGAATTGTATTTCCGTCTACATTTCTTGCCGCAATTCCCGTCGGGGCAAGCAATAAGCAAGGGTCCCGAGATCTCTCGCACCAGTGCTGCAGAGCATGCAAGAGGTAGGATTTCCCCGTCCCACCAGGTCCTGTTATAAAGAACATCCGGCCTTGATGCCTGGATGCAGAAATGTTTTGCGTTACCGTTCTGTAGCACTGGTATTGCTCGCCTTTCGGGGTAAGACTCGCAGCATCAGCGAGTCCTGGAACAGACATGGTATTCAGCTGCCGGAGCTGCTCCGACACCATATCATGGACATTGGGCGGAGCCGCCCCCTCAAGTCTTTGAACCATCTCGCAATACTCCCTCCCGAGGGGCATATTGCCATGTTCGACTCTATCGGCATGTCCTCGTAAAGCAGCATCATAAAGTACTGGGTCGAGCTCGAAAAGTCTTTCACGGTAAGTGGCGGAGTTCGCAATGATTTCGTCATCTGATCTCCAATGGTATCTATAAAGTAGCTGCACGTAAAAAAACCCTCTCCATCACAAAGTCGTCGGTAAGAAGTGCGAATCAGGATGGGCTTCTTCCTTTGATATACCCAATATCCTAATGTATCTTGCCACCCTTCTCAAAGACCCTGTCGATTAATGGTGCGAGCTTTCGTAATTTCATAGTATGCAAAGTAGTCAAAATAGGTCAAGACTTCGAATCGAGGTACTCTTGGGCGAGCAAAATATTTCTCCACAGCGTCTGGGAAATAAGCGTCCTCAAGGTGCCCGAAGATATGATTAGCTGGACGAACAGAATAATTCCTCATCTGAGGAATATTGGTTGGAAGGTAGAGAGTTCCACTGGTGCAGCTAAAAATGTCGAAACCCAAGCACAGCACGACGATTTCCATAGACCTCATCCTACGAGCCAGCAAGTGCTTCTGGATTGCTGTAGAATCGCCAGTATGAATATGAGAGAGTGGCTCGTTTTTGGTGACATATTTCGTGACGTAAGATACAAGACCTTAGCTCGTCACAGATTGGACATTGCAGTGACCTTCCCAGATCAATAGCAATTGAGCGTTATAAGGAACTACCCACACGTCAGCTTCGTTACGGGCATAAATATATCTAGGATTTCCAGGCAGATGGAACGTCCTGCCCGACACGTCTGCTGGAAAGCCCTTGGAGCACTTTCCGTATCTCCCGGGTCCGCCACAAATGTAGTCTTTGCACTTGTGAATCTGATATCTCATGACAAGGCTATGCAACTCAGGCTCCTTTTCGGGATTGGGAATATCCGCGCGGACGAAGCCGTACGTAAGTAATTCCTCGATAGACTTCTCAGTCCACAATAAGCAATGGCTGTGTATTGCGCCCCGTAATTGAAACTCAAATCTCTGGATTAGTTCTTTTAGGACTCCAAACTTGGCGTGGTTGGACTTCCCTTTCCAGAATTTGGATTTTAGACTGTGGATCTGTCACGTTATGAGACTCATTGTTAACTAAGCTTGTTTTTTCATAATTATTGATGTTTTTCGTCGTGGTGCTGCAGACAAAGTCTGCAGCCCTCTGCTTAATACCAAAAAACTTCCTTTCGTCCGAATTTAACTTTCGGCTAAGTTTAGTCATGATAGCCGACGCTATGACATCCAGCAATTACACCAAGCTCTGCGACTTTATTCTACAGAGGCGTTATCCGACAGGATCCTCTCGTAGTAATATTGAACTCCCTCCCATGGATGGTTGGATAGCATAGCAGTACGAGAGATAGACCGCAAAATGTCCTTAAATTCTTCCCAGCCTTCATTGAACGTTAACGTGATGAAGAGTTGACGAAGTCCGTGGCCTGCAATCATCGAGTTTACGAGGCGTTCCTTTTCGAGAAAATAAGCTTCTCCGGTTCGGATTGAGCCAGGTATGGCATATGTGAGAGTTTCACTAATAATAGAATGTGTCCCATAATTTGACTGCTGTAGTAGTTGATGCTGAGGAAGACGGCTATCTATCGCTTGCCTCGTTTTATTATGAATAAGGCGATTGATATTCTAAAAGATCCTTGTAGCTTCCATTTCTTAGTATGCCCACGCAGCCCAGTAATAATCGTCTCTGAAAGCGCGGTTGTAAGAATTGAGCTTCTTTTTTGTGTCCATGTGGCGAGTATATGTAAAGCGCCCATTTTCGCGGCGCTCTCCTTGTACGAATTGTCCTTTCCCGTTAGGGTAAAGGTGCGCAAAGCAGAGCACCTCGACATCCGGATCCGTTCGAAGTAGTGTTACGACCCAGTCACAGGCTGCAGCGTAGGTCGCAGGTTGGGCCGGCTGCATGAGCCACCAGGCGGCTCAGGCACGACGGTCAACGGATTAATGGTCGGAACGAACCACCAATAGGGGAGAGTTCACTGGTTGTTCAGTGAACTCCAGGTGAACCAGCAGCACGCATGTAACCCTAGTGTCGCATATCAGGCCTACCCTGATCGTACCTCATGTGGGGTACTGCAGCAGCTGCCTGCCAGGCAGCTGCTACTGCCTAAACTATCAAAGGTTTCTTTTGTGTATAAAGAGCTGCACGGTTCCCGTGCAACTCTTAATGGAGTTCTTGCTCCTTAGATAATTCTCACTTAATGCAATTGGCGCCTTCGGCGCCATTATACTCGATCTTTTGCGACCCTCAATTGTCTGACAGTTATGAGCCCGGTAGCGCTCAAGAGCTTATCATAGCTGATTCTGACCGTCGTGCAAGTATCCCTTGTACGACGCCTATCAACACACATCACATCACAGATCTGAGTCCTGCCGCATACCTGCAATCGTCCTGCTGTTTCGTGCTGAAAATTCTTCACGATGTCAACCAAGTCCGAGGTCACACTCTCCAAGCCATCTGAATGGACTGCTTGGTACGAGGACTTCGTCTCTAGGGCTGAGACTTCTAAGATATTCGACTTCGTCGATATTGACAGAGATTCTCCGACCTTGGAAGAGCCAAAGGAGCCCATGACATCTGAGGATATGCTCATACAGCTGAACAAGGCTGTTCTTGACACTTGGGAACGGGCTGCCCAGCAGAACCCGGAAGCCGCCGGAGCCAGACCGGAGCCGCTGACAGACCTGACCGACAAACAATGGATGTACCTTACTCGTCTACAGTCAGAATATCGGGTTAAGCTTGCGACTTTTGCTAATCGTCAGCGCGGCTACGCTGAGCTTGCTGTCTGGGTCCGTTCAACCGTGGATAAATCCTACCTTGGCAACACGACTTCTAAGTCAGACCTTCGCACTATGGTCCGTGACCTCAAATCAAGCCTTGCACCCTCTGAGGACGAACAGAAGGAGGAGGCACGCTTGAGATACCGGCAGGTCCTGGCCCAGACCAAGAGGGTTAAACCAGAGGACTGGCTCGTGGCTTGGAATAAGGCTAAACTAGAAGGCGAAAGGCAAAAGATCGCTGAGCTTGAAGGACAATCTGCCCTCAACGACTTCCTCACAGCAGCCTCTGCCTTCGATGCAACTTGGGCAAGCCAGCAGAAGGTTCAAATCATGACCAGCAAGAAGTTCGGCTTCAAGATGGATGTCACGCTTCGCGCGTTGGGCGAGCTATTCCACGAACAAGTTCGGAGCACCAGAATGGCTGGCAAGTTGGCCGACAGTGCATTTGCCGCGTCTGACGTAGTCCAAAGCCCTTGTCCGTGCGGATTGCGACCATCCATACACCGATGGAAGCCGGTCGACTGCGCTGCTGTGCAAGTTGCCATCAACGGCGAGTCCAAGGATGGAAGGCACGCCAAGGCCAGTCGCGTCAAAGCCTGCAAGGAAGCACTAAAGCAAGCTAAATGGAAGAGCCTAGTGGATTCAGTTAAAGCTTCGACAGCTACCGCCAAGACGGGCCAACCAGAGGATAAAGGAAATCCACGCAAGCATGGTGACTTTGCCGGTTTGACAATCGACGCAAAGGGCCTCTCCAGTGGAAATACCGACTCGGTCTTCGCTGCCTTACGCGAGAAGCATCCTCTTTACAACTCGACGATCTATGATGGTGGAGCAACTACCCATATTGTCAATGACAAGAGTCTGCTGATCGACATCCGCGAAGCCGAGGAGACCGACTATGTCATGATTGGAGAAGGTTCCCTGAAGGTCGAGGCGAGAGGCACTCGAAGGATGGAAAACGTTCTGGATGGCGAAGACGGAAGAAACACACGAGCGCTTGTCCTTCTTGATGTTGCGTATGTGCCTAGATTTCACACAAACATCGTCAGCGCGAAAAGACTTGAAAAGAAGGGATTGTGGCGCTGTGGGGTTGATAACACGCTTCGTGTGGGCACCTATGAGAACAATGATGTTCTTTGTAGGCTCACCGACAAGTATGATCTTGATGTAGTCGAATACAAGCCTGTTTCACGCTCCTACTTCAAGCTTCCACAGTCGCCCGTTTCCGTGTTCAACGCATTCCAGGATGTGCTTTCCTCCTCCCGGACAAGCAACCTCAAGCCGAAACGGCAAAGAATGGCAATTTCACGAGTTCCGCCTCCACCACGATTGGATTCGTCTGAAATCTGGCACCGTCGAGCCTGCCATGCAGGGCCACGCGTACTTGAACAGCTTGTCATGCAAACAAAGGGAGTCCGAATCAAGGGTCCTACAACTGTTCAATGTACAGCTTGCGGTACAAGCAAGGCAACTGAGATTATCTCCCGCAGGGAATCACCACACCGGTCAAGACAACCGTTTTACCGTGTATTCATCGATATCTTCGAGTTCCCTGCGGCATACAACGGACGCCGTTACGTTTTGCTCATCACCGATGAGTTCAGCGGCATGATGTTCTCCTGGTCCTTGACCTCCAAGCCAGAAGTTAGCAAGGCTATCAAGGACTTTGAGGCTCGCATCAAACGACACACTGGTGCATCGATCTGCAAAATCAGGATCGACAACGAAAGGGCCATCATCAATTTACCATTCCAAAGGGACTCTGAGTTCCAGATCTGGGCTACAGAGGCAGGAATAGACATTGAGCTTCCGCCGCCGCAAACCAAGGAACCAACCGGTGGTGCGGAGCGACCTGGTGGTATCAACCAAGTTCGAATGCGCTGTGTGATCGGCCAGCTTCCGCAAGAACTCTGGCCAGAATTCTACCGAGCAGCCGTTTGGATACACAACATCCTTCCTAGACACAGGAACGATTGGATGTCACCCAAGGAAAAGATGGACCGTTGGTTTCACCAACACTTTCGATGGTACCGACCACCAAACGTCGACTTTGATGCAACAAAAGACCTCCGACCAGACTGGCACGGGATCTATGCATATGGATGCAAGGCATATCCCCTGAACAGTCGATACAAGGCCGGGAAAGACATCAATCATTTCAAGCTTGGCCCACGAGCACACGTCGGATATCTCGTCGGCTACCACGCCAGCAATATCTACCGCATCTGGGTCCCCAAGCTCAATCAGGTTATCCTGTCCCGCGACGTACGATTCAATGAAGAGGAATTCTTTGACCCAGCAAAAGAAGAGCAACTCGAGACCGAGGCGGTCGCCGAGTACAGGCCAACACCGCAGGCCCTCGCACCACTCCCTCAGCGGGACTGGGACACGCTCCTGGACGAATTTCTCCACGATTTTGACAATCACGTCTTGGGTTTCGATTCAGAGGGTTCAAACTCGGGGGTGGAAGACGCTAGAGGAGCCACGTCAGGCATCAAGAACACCACGTCGCAGCCTGTGCAGCCTCTATCGCAAGACAGACTTCTCACGCCTCCAACCGAACCCCCTACCCTTCCGACGCCGGAACCAACACCTCAGCTGGACAGTAGGGACGCCTCACCAGCCCCAAGTTCAACCGGCTCGACCACTTCAGCACCAGACGCCCCGTTGCAAACAGGCACGAGCTCACCTGCACAACGGTCTCTGGACGTTTCACACAGTGATTCAACCGAATCACACGATCGTACTCCTGTCGAGATCACTCGGGACACGATCGTCGTTCAACCGCTGACCACACGCCGGCGACCCTCATCAGACGGTCTCAGCATGCAACCGGACACTCAGCCGTCAAGTGATCTACAACCCGTCACAGCTCGCGGCGAAACGCGCACCCGCCGCAGCCCACGGGAACTCTACGGTGACCAACCTTTTCACAGCGTCTTTCTCGCCGCCGTATCCAAGACAGCTCGAGATCACCGATTCCATCGTGATGATCTTGTGCGGCTCCCAAAGCGATATCAGGACCTGGAACACCACCCAATGGGTCCAGAGTTCAAAGAGGCCATAAGGAAGGAATTGCACGATCTCCTTCAACGAGGCACCTGGAGACTGGTAGAACGCGACGAGGCTCGGGGAGTTCCTCTACCACTGAAGTGGGTGTTCACTTATAAATTCGACCAGGATGGTTATCTCCAACGCTGCAAGGCCCGCGTCTGCGTTCGCGGTGACCTTCAAGATGATGACGGAGGACTCGAAACTTACGCCGCCACGCTTGCAGCTAAGACCTTCCGGGTCATAATGGCCACGGCTGCCCGCTTTGATCTCGACGTCAGACAATTCGATGTCAGTAACGCTTTCCTATACAGTGACCTCAAAACAGACCAACCTGTCTACGTCCAGCTCCCGAAGGGATATGTAGAACTTGGATTCCTACAACCAGGAGAGACATCGACCATGATCGCGAAGCTCGAAAAAGCCTTATACGGTCTCCGCGAATCTCCACTTCTCTGGTATAATGAGCTGTCCCAGGCACTCAGAAATGCAGGGATTGATCATACGGATGAGGAGCCATGCGTCTTCACCGACGGCAAAATCCTGGTCCTTGTCTATGTCGATGATATTCTGATTCTGAGCCCGTCACGAGAAAAAGAATCGGTTGACAAGCTGGTTAAATATCTGAAAAACAGATACAGCCTGCGTGAAGAAGAGTTCAAATGGTACCTTGGCATCAGGGTCATCCGAGATCGACCGAGTCGAAAGATCTGTCTCTGTCAAGATGCCTACATCGACAAAATTGCGCGAAAGTTCAAGCTCTGCGACTCTAAGCTTCGAGTACCATCGATTCCGATCACAACTACTCCTCTCGTTAAGTATGACGGACAGGCTTCCAAGGAAGAGATAAAGGTATATCAGGAGCGAGTTGGGTCTCTGATGTATATCGCGGTCATGACCAGACCTGATATAGCACGAGCAGCTACACAGCTTGCAAGGTTCCTGACAAACCCATCACCCGAGCATCTTGCTGCCGCTGACCAATGCATCCGCTATCTCTACACGACAAAATTCCTTGCCATCGTCTATGATGGGATGCACGCAGGAGAAGCACTTGTGATTGCAAGTGATGCGTCATTCGCGGACGATGCTGAAACCCGACGGTCGTCGCAGGGATATGTGATGACACTTTTCAACGGACCAGTTGTGTGGAAGGCTGGACTCCAGGACACAGTTACGACTTCGACAACTGAGGCAGAAATCTTGAGCCTAGAGAGAACAGCCAAGGAAAGTTACGCCCTAGACCGACTGCTCAGGGACATTTCTCTTGATCTCGGACCTCTCAAGATATACTGTGACAATCTTCAGTCAATC
Source organism: Metarhizium guizhouense ARSEF 977 (assembly GCA_000814955.1). NCBI lineage: Eukaryota > Fungi > Ascomycota > Sordariomycetes > Hypocreales > Clavicipitaceae > Metarhizium > Metarhizium guizhouense. The sequence continues at coordinate 86,634 of AZNH01000053.1, read as the reverse complement.
CGACTTGTGGTTGAGGAAAACCAGAGAATCACAACGAAGCTGCGACACGTTGATATTCAGAACATGTGGCTGAAGCAAGAATTCAAGAAGGGTAGGTTTCTGGTAGAATACCTACAAACCGACCAGATGCCAGCAGACGGATTAACGAAAGCCTTGTCGAGATCGAAGTTCGAACACTTCCGTTCAATGCTGAATCTGATAGATATCAAAAGGGAGATGAACTTTGAAGAGAAGAATGTGACATAAGATGGTAATGGACCTACGGGTGGGTGTGACCGTGTGATACGCTGATATCTTCAAGCAGCGTTGACTTGATCACTCAACGCTGGGGGGTGTGTCGCATATCAGGCCTACCCTGATCGTACCTCATGTGGGGTACTGCAGCAGCTGCCTGCCAGGCAGCTGCTACTGCCTAAACTATCAAAGGTTTCTTTTGTGTATAAAGAGCTGCACGGTTCCCGTGCAACTCTTAATGGAGTTCTTGCTCCTTAGATAATTCTCATTCAATACAATTGGCGCCTTCGGCGCCATTATACTCGATCTTTTGTGAACCCTCAATTGTCTGACACCTAGTTCACCAAAGCTTCAGTGAACAGAGGGTGAACACCATAGTATATAGGGACCCCAAATTCGCTCCATAGATAAACTCTAGCTCCTTAGCTTTCAACACAGATCATTACATTGATTAAGCTCCGCTTACAACTCTTTGACTCTGATCACCGGATTACGGTCTACGACCTATCATCCACGTAACACCCAACCGCTCAGATTGACTGCCCTAGTGGTTCTGCCAACATAAACTACGACTAGTTTATCCCTTGGGAACCTCAGCCGTTACAAGTAGCATCGGTTTTGGAGGATGCCCCTCGGGGACCTGGACAGCCCCAACGGAGAGCCTATGATACCGGAAATCCTCATTCCTTGTTTCTTGATCATACTGAAATGGGTTCATGACAAGATCCGGGCGGGTTTAAGGTCGGCGCTCATCGCTGTTCTCAGGGAGTTCGACAGTTGGTAACGGATGGTCGATTTGTAGATGCGCCCGCACATCATTCCTTTGGAAGACGGTGTTTCTTTGCAGTAGCCAATTGCGAACATGAATTAGATGCTCGAGATTTTGGTGTTGGTCTACTCGATGCGGACTGCTCTGCAGATAAGCTCCAAGTGCGCCGGAATAGAGCATGTTTGCTCGCTCGTTAATCGGATTCGTGTTAATAACACCTAAAGTTCGGTACACGCAGTGTGGCTAACAAACTGACAGACCTAGACCGGCCCCTCCGGTCTGTCGGTCTGGGTTCACCAAGGCTCTTGGTCTGTTGGTCTGGGTCTGTCTGGAGCTGAGGGTCGGTCGGTCTTGGTCTGAAGGTCTGGCCCCACTTTTATTTTTATTACAGTAACTATTGGGAGACGGCTTTTTTGCTTCATCGACATGCTATTTGAAAGCTTAGGCTGGCCTGCCGCGATAAAGAACGCGACGAAGAGGATGCCGGCGAAGCCGCCGAAGTAAACGGAGCACTTAAGCTGGGATGAGTCTTACCAAATTCAGTGATTTGGTGCTGTCGCAGCAGGTGCCTCGCGGCGTGAGATGTGCCTGATGAGGCATTCAGAGCTGTCGAATAGCCCTTCTTTTCGTGGCAGAGCCTGCAAAGCCAGTAACGCACTCCGTTGTGCTCTAAATTCGCCCCATGACCGACGACTCGTTTGTGGCGTGGCCTTCTTTTGGCGCCTACAAGATGTTTTCCGCAGCGCCAGACGTTCCCCCAGTCAATATCAACTTCGCAATGCGAAGCGTCCGTCTCGGAAGGCGTAGGGCCTGGCGTGGCATGCGGACTGCTGTCAAGTGGGGTTGATGGTGGAAGTGATGCAGCAGACTGCGGTACAGACACGGGGCTGGAGGCCCTGCTAGACGACATGATGAGTTAACGCGGGCACGCATGCGTATGTATGGATGGCTGCACAAAGGGGAACGAATGGTTTCAGGCCCTTAGAGAAGTGCCACGTGGAGAAGACATGCCTCTTGTAGTTACTCAAGAGGCGGCGGACCAATAGCGATGCTAGAACAGCAGCCCACTCAGCCCAACCCAGACAGACGGCCTGCTCCGGTCTCGCTTCAGAGATAACGAACACGCTGCGAATTGGAGACTGACGTAATGTCATTTTCTTCAACATCGAAAATGACTTGATTCAGAACCTGTGATAAAACAGCGAGTGCAAACACCAGAACAAATCTTGTCAAAGAGTCTGTGGCACCCCACACTTCCGTGGGATGCATCTGACGCACGGCTTCCTTTTTCTCCTGCAATCTATGTGGACTTTAGAACACTGCTGCCACATAATCTGCAACGATATGCAGCTAAGACATTTTTGAGAGACAGTTTAGACGTAACCTGGCACTTGACTTTTAAAAGGCTGCATCTCCCTCTTCTACTGTCCTTTCTAAACACCTCTTTTCTCAGACTTCGTTCCTCAAGGCTTTGATGCGCGAACCGCGACACGGTTCGCCTTCTCCTGTATTAGTCGAAAATTCGGCCACCCGCATCTTAGTCGGATCTATTTATAGCAGACCATTAAGGACCATTAAGACCGGTTAGACCATGGTCTCTAGAAATCGTCAGACCAAACCAAAGCTTGGCGGTCTAGACCAGACCAAGACCAAGTCAGACCAGACCATTCCGATCACTGCCCCACGGTAGTTATGTGTCACATGCAAGGTTTGGTCGGTTCGCAACGGCGGGCTGGCGTCTTTCCCTGCGGCGAGAACTGCTTCCATGTCTCCCGTAGTGAGCGCTACCTGCGGCTGTTCACCATCAGAACTGCCATGTCCATAGCTGTCGTCCTCTTCCTTTGTGTCCTTCCATCTCCGTTTGGCATTGAGAAGAACGTTGGAGTTCATATGGTGAATGCATATTTGTTGCTGACTATCGGGGTCTGGCTCTCTAATGCCGCCTTCATCTGCTTGTCAAAGTCCGTGATGATCACGTCAGGCGACTGGATTTCATGCCTTGCAGTCAGCTGTCTAATTCCTTCAGCGAGGAACTGGAAACCTTCTCGTCTCTCATTATCAATCAAGCCAACGCGGCATTGTACACAGACTTGAGACAGGTCTGACCGGTTACTTGGAAAAGGGGAAGTTTGAAGTGATTTGTGCTGTACGTGTTATCAAAGCTCAATACTTCTGGAAATCGTTTCCACATGCGGAGACAGTATGGAAAGGTCCAGATCAGGCCAACAAGGCGATCAGGCTCTGTCTCTGACCACTTGACGAAATATGGAATGATTCTCTCGTCAAGGAGCTTAATCAAGGCTGCTGTCGGGCTTAACCCCCCGAGCTTCTCGCGGCACAAGACTGCCCTAGCGTTGTATATGTCCTTTCTGGTGTAGACTGAATCAGGGTGTTTGTCTTTCACAATCCCACGTACATCGCGGGCCCGTATCCCTACTCGCCGGCTGGTAGCTTCAATCGTTGCCTTGACAAGGTCAGTCAGTCTTCGATGAATTGGATGTGCTGCGAGACTCAGGCTTCGACGGTGGTTGTGTTGGCTATGTTTGGGATCGAAACTCGCGCAGAGTCCCACATATAACCGTTCTGTTCTAAGGCTTCCCCGATCACCTTCCACTTGCAACCGCACTTACGAGAGCGTTTCTTGCGAAGCCCTGCGACCCTAGGCGGCTGCGGCTGGCCGTATCGATCACACTCGAAAACATATCGGGTCTTCCGCACACTGCTACCTGAGCCGTTGCGTCTGACCACACTAAATCCGTTTTTCTTTGCAAACTCATTGACTTGAGATTGAAGAGCCTCAATCGATAAAGCCGCGGGGCCGGGAATCGGCGTGTTGGGAATAGGCAAGGGTTGTCTATGACTGCTCGAACCCGTGTCAGATACGTCACTACGCTCCTCATGCTCTGTCAAGGCTCGTCCCGGTCGGGATGACACAGCTGACGGTGAAGGCGAAGAGGACGGGCTGTTTTGGTCCGACCAGGTACTTGGCCATGCTTAGCCAATTCAACAGCCAGCGAGGAGTCGAAGTTTGCTTGCTCCCTGGCATATTCCAGGGCAGATTTAAAACTAGCTTTGGCTTGTGTACAGCCACCAGCTCCCTCCATCTGTGCTTGCTCGTGAAGGCGCTTTCTCTCTAGCTTGTCTGGACTTGGAATAGCTGTGGTGTAAATTATAGACGTCGCACACCGTGGCCGCGAAAACAGTCATCTAAAAATATTGGGCACAATCTCAATTGCCAATAGGGCTCATCAATACCGCGGTTGCCTTGCGGTTTGGGCAGACTGCTAAAAAAGCTCTCAGGCCATGTTGCAAAAAAATTATATAAAGCATTGTCGTCGCCGGCGCCGTAATGTAGCTCAGGGTCGAATATGTCTTGAAGTGGGCGGTTGGGCGGCATGGACTTGTCAAGATCCATATTGCTTCTCCCAGTGCAGGTGAATATGACAATGATTTCCTGGGATCTCATAATACATCACACGATTAAACCATATTATTGATAAGTTCAAGAGTCTTGTGTGAAATTTAAGTCTGCGTACATGCGTATCTTCCCGCTCAGTGACCTTGCGCAGTACTTGCCACCCACTGGAATCATACTCACTGGAATGCATCGCTGCCGAACTTGGAACATCAGCCACACGGCCCCCGTAAGACGGCCCCCGTAGCGAAGTGGTTCGGCCCGCATAGCAATTGCCAAAAACATTGAACCTTCATTGCTCATCAAATCCCATAGCATTCAAAAACGCACGCTCCAAAAACTGTGGAATGCTTCGGGTGCTACAGAACATTTCGCTCTTCCTCAGCCGTGCTCTTCCACCTCGAATCAGGGAATTGTGCCTCAGAAGTGGATAATGACTTGATTGTTGACCTCGCCTTCGAATGTCATCAGTCACGGTTTTATTTGAGTGAGGACGATGACTACAATTTTGAATGTCGAACTTGTGACATTCCATTTTTGGCAATGAGCGGGCTGGTCCAGCATGTTGAGAGTGATGCCTGCACCGAAGATCTGGCTATGGGCAAACCGTGTTCAAATTCCTGCGTTTTCTTCAGTCACGTCTGGCCTGAAATTGATGCTGTCTTGTTACTGACACTGGTTGTAACGCCGAGTGACAAACAAAACATGACGTGCACTATCCGTGGCCCGTGATTTGCGGAAACGCGATTCGGACGATATCTCGCTGAGATCGATTCGGGTGCGAGTTACACACTAACTGGTGAATAGAAATATGCTTCCTCGCTGCGAAGGATGCTGACGTAAGTTTGGCGGAGTACCCGATATGGTCGCCCTCCGTGAATTATCCTGTGCGGATGGACTCAATAAACGCTTCTCCACTGATGCGTTAGGCGGGTTCGGTGTAGGAATTTGCGGCATGAACATACATGATCTCGCCGTGCCCTCAACTAGATTATTTTCTTGCAAATTTTCTTTTGGCTATCTTCTTATGTTACGGGAGCGCAGTCTTCCACTTGCCCAAGCTTCAGGAGCGAGGTGAAAGGTGGGGAGGAATATTTGTGACGCGGTTGTCTCGGCAACCACCACATGTATCTGAGCGTTGACGAGGAGCACAACACAACAATGGTATGATCTTCACCTAGCACAATGGCCGACTATGTTTTATCTAAACAACGATGCATTGCAGAGCCGACATCGTCGCAGCCTGGTCCAAAGAGGTGCCTTTAGGACGACTAAGTGATCCGTTCATTGCATCTTCCCATTCGAACCGCCGACCGCCTTCTACCGGAACGAGAAGAGTCAAAAATCCAGTTGTCATCCGCTGCCCCGTAGGTGATGCTGATGTGAACAGAGCCAGCATGCGTAAAACTCGAAGCAAAACACAGCGTGTAGCTCCCCGAACGCCTCCCCCGGAACCTTCGAATGAGGATGACGATCCCGCTACAATAACCAGATTACCGTCGCGTCCACGCCTCTATGCCAAGGCCCTATCTGCTGCTAGCGACCACAGAGACGATATTTTTGTTGATCCTGATGCGGAAACAACTTCGACTTCATCTGCAACGTCTTCAAAACGCTCGAAAAGTCCCGTTAAACGAGTGGCAGACCTGCGCAGGCTTGGCGTCTACTTTGACACACTGTCCCCGACAGCAGAGGCGTTAGGGCCAGAGGGGCAAATTTTGTTCTATGATTTGAGTGACATGGCTTCTGGGCTTGGAACGATCCCAAAATCGCTGTGGGATGACAGCCCTGACTTTCGGAATGAGTTGGGGCGGAAACCACACAGTTCTCATTTTACAGATATTGACGATCTATACCAAGACTTTGCTACCATCAAAAAGGTTGTTATGGGGTCTAGACGGTGCGATAAAGATCTTGAGCCTGAATGTGAATGGAATCACGCAGTTCACGCCAAGCTCTTGGCTCATGTGTTCGACAAGGAAGATGGAGCAGTCGGATTCCGATCTACGTAAGGACCCCCTAGTTATTGCTGTTCATTTTCTAACCATTTTGACAGAATGTCAGATAGGATTGACTCACAGTGGCTTCCAAAGCACCCATCCGGCCTAAGCAGCTCTAGAATGTTCGATTTTTGCTGCTACGTGCGCGGTGACGATACCAGGCTCGCGGATACCCGTCGGTTTTGGGATCCATCTGTCAATTCTTTCAATCGGCTTGGTTTAAACTGGAAGCTTGCTCCTTTCTTAATTGAAACTAAGACTATCAGTCGCACCGAAGCAGAAGCTCGAGATCAATTAGGGACTTGCATTTGGGCGCAAATCGAACGACTTAAATCGATGGCCAGAAGTTCACCCGCAGCACAGGCAGTGCTCAGACAAATGATTTTCCCGCTCGCCTACGCCAATGGTTCTCGCTGGACGCTCATGTTTGCGCGAATCGACAGCACCGACTATTCAAAAATCGTAGGATCCCCTCTTCCCACCAAATGTCTACCTGAACTGACCATGTGGCCAGGTCATTCATTTGACAGCCTTACAAAGCGACACGTCGAACATGGTCATGGCATGCCGTACAGTGTTTATGCTGAGAAGACTTGAAGTCTTCCTATCTTCGACATTCTGTCGGTGGTGGAACGAATTTCTTGACAAATTGATCTAGTCGCCCAGACACGAGCTCTTACCGAAACCGAGGAGATAACAAACCCCACACTTAATGGAAGCACACATATCCCAGCTTCACCCGATCGAACGTTGAATTCATTGTCTGCAATGCCGATATTGCGGCCGATTCAACTACCTTTGCACAGGACGTAGGTGGATTCATTTTGTGGCAAAGCCGCAAACGGTCTATGCCCTGTTGAAAACCGTGGGTCCGCACCCTTGGTGATCAAACTTTATGAAGCATGTATAATATGAGGTCGGCCCATCTTATAACGGTGTCATCCACATCTGGGTTGTCTTGCATGTCCAGAATCAGTCAAATCATCATGGTACAAGATTTTGAACCGTTTGCCCCGATGCTTTGCGCGATCACCACGAGGCTTTGTCCAAACATACGAAGAGTATACAAGAGCTAACGCTTGCCATTACTCAACTCTTCTGCTACATATCCAACACTTCCAACCCGATTGTGTCCCCAAAGATATCGAAACCGAAGAGGTGGTTCTCCAGAAGTTGGGAGAAACTATCGCGTGCGAAACCCAATGACGTGGGTAACATCGTGTCTGGAGATCCTGATTGGCACCCTGGGCCGGGGATAGACAATATTGCCTTGCATTTTGCAGAGTTTCACTCGGATGAGTACAACAGAAAGGCACGACAACAATTTCTGCAACAGATGAGATTATTCGGGTTTTGGAAAGACTTATGCAGCGTGTAAATATGGACCTTGACACCAGGGACGCGAACAAGATTTTCATCACGGGTAGACACTGCTCCGAAGTTTTCTTAGCCAAGGACTTGCTTGATCTAGTTTTGCTGCCACCACTGTTTAATCGGTTCAAACACGCGATAGATTGAGCTCATCCGAACGTGAACATCTCCACGATTCGGAGGTGGCTTTTTCTTCTTCGAATATCTGCATCGGGTGTCAAGATTCAATTAAGCCTCCAAGAAATTATTTGACAGAGGGCTTGAAGATGTTCTCCCTGAGCTGTTTGAGACAGTTGGCCTTAGGAATTCAATTCCTGGCCCGAAGGCAATTCGGCATGAAATCGGCCAGAATGCCTCATGGAAGCCCGCAGTTAGCTCTTCCCGGTACCTCGGGATATATAACATGATCACACAAGGTTCTGCAGGGAAATCCGCCAAGTCTCTGTCGAGTAAAGAGGCACTGCTGAATGATGATCGGTTCCTGGACGTAGCTGTCCAAGAGGAGGCAACCGGTTGCTAGAAGAGGAATACAGAAGCAATGCGGACAATGAGCGGCGTGTTGTGGTGAGACGGAGAGTAAGACCCATTGTGAATATTGGGTTTGCTCAGGACGATGCTGAATAGAGGTCATTAGCATGCTTTCAGTCAAGCAAATTATTGTCATAGTTGAATGGAGGCGTATATAGCATTGTCGCCTGATGTACATGCTGGGGAAGCGTGCCGTATATTTTCGTCTTTTTATGCGTCAAGTAACGAGCAACTAAATACATGCGGGATTTAACATGCTCAGCGTTGTCGTAAAATTAAAGGGTTTAGTATAAGAACCATGGGGCCTTACCAGGGGTAGTCTCTTATTTTGTCACTTTTCCTCTGTGCATTAATGATTTTGATCTTAGATTCGTTATTTGTATAATATTTTACAGACAGTGTGTTGACTCATCCGAGCAATCAATTCCAAGGCACCCGTCTAATTGTGACACTTCGAGATTTGTGCTCAGTTCCAAGCCCAAGAATTTGTTTGTTACTACCCGTCGTGATCCCTAAGAGTTGACTACCTTCAGAAGAATGATGGCTTTGTTAAAACTCGGTATTCGACATGTTCCTCGCCATCAATGTCGATAATCGTGCCCTGTGACACAAGCTTTCCCTTAAAAGGCCCAGTCGCCTTGCGTTCATATTTGACGCCATCGTACACCTTGGCATCGTATGGGCCGCCTTTCATACGTAGAGTATCCTGTCGGGCCAAGGCCTCGTTCAAGCGTTGCATGTACTCAGATTCGTTGGAAAGTAGTCTGCCATTGCCTTTGTGGTGATGGTCGATGGGTATGTGGGAGGCTGCAGCTGCTGCAGCGGTGGCGACATCAGCAGTAGCCACCGCCGCTTGCTCCCTGTCGATAGCATGGCGATCTGCTCGGCCTTGGGCGGCTTCAACTCGGGCGATTTCCCGCTGAGCAAGCGCGCTGATTCGTTCAGCGGCCTTGACGCTGTGAAGCCGGTTTGCAGGAAGCTCAGGCTCGCTCAGGGCAGCCGGATTAACGGCTGCAAAGCCAATGCTCACTTTTCTGCGTTTGGGATCAGCGCGAACTGGGGGTTGAGGATGCTCCGGTATGTTAGGGCCGTAAGCAATAGCGGGTGGCCGGATGGGCTTCCCCAGCGCTGGATTCTCTTCAACTCGCCGGATTGCCTCCTGGACTGCAGAAGACTCAGCAGCCATGCGCTGCTCTTCGCTCTCCTCAGGCGGAACGTCAGATCGAATGCGAGTGTACTCTTTGACCTGGAACTGATCCAAACCAATCAAATGATCAGAGAAAATGACACGTTCAAACGTTACCCAGCTTCTACCTGTGCCTGGAGGCAAGGGATAATCTTCTGCTAATGATTCGCCCTTCTTGGTGTTGGGCTGGATGCGTGTTCGGAGACGGTCTCTGACGTCGATAAAACCGACGACAGCGTGCTTCTTCTTATCGTCGGGAACGTTCGAGTCCCTCCAAGTTCCAAGAAGAACACCTCGTACTTCGGGGCCGCCAAGGCTCTGACGATTAGGCTTGAATTTGGTCAAGCTGGCAGGCGAGGCGGGCGATCGTTCGGGAGTAGCGGCGTGGGCGCTCTCAAGTTTGCTCTCACTTAAATCGTTGAGGATTGAAGTATGATTTCGCTTCGGACAATCTGAACATGCAGCCTCCTCTGGACGCCTTCCATCATCTCGTCCTCGTTTTCCGCAGAAGCTCCGCATGCTGTAGACTCCAGACCTCTCCTTGTATTACGGCCGCTTACCACAATGTCGTCCTCAAGCTCGTTGACGGCCGCGGTGCTGTGCGAATCACTAAGTTCATTCTCACCCTTCTCGTTGTTATCAGGGCGGGGCTTATTGCCGTTGAAGCGTACAGGTGGGGTACAGTCAGCCGTTGGACGTTCGTCCTGCTTCGCTGGATTTGCTCGAAAGACATGTATTGCGCAAATGACACAAATCCTTCACTGCTTGTGGAGGCGCTTTGTCTGTCCACCCAGATGCAAGTGCTGGACCGGACGTCGTTGACAAAGACTTGCCATCGAAGGTCAGTCGGGGGTGCAGTGTTATGCTTCCTCCATAGCGCGCACGCGCAGAAACGACGGACGGTGGCCGCGGAATCAATCGTTCTGAAACGGACGCAAGAAGAAGATACCGGGAAGTACAAAGTAATGCAGGGCGTTATGTTACGGTCTAAGAGCAGGAAGCTCTGGCTCGAACTATCCACAGTGACTGGAAATTAATGTTGATCCACCTCCACTTTTACACCAAAACTTACACTTTTTAACCCTAGTTAGGTTTCTTGGGTAATTATAAAATCTAATAAAACTTAGGTAGTTATATTATAGAAAAATACTGTTTAATATAATGTTGTTCATTAAGCCTTAAGCTAGGTATCCGTTAATTATACTTTACTTTGTTTTAGAGCTGGGTGGAGGCGGCGAGGCGGGGGAAAACCGTGGATTTGGCTGAAAGTGAAACTTCACCCAGTAAAAACGGTCCACGCTGCTGCGTCCGCTATTGGTGGGCATAGATATCTGGTCGTCTTCATTTTCGCCTCGATTCAAGATACCATCCCGAGCGTTGTGACCATTACTAAGGCGGTCCGTATTGAGGCCCTCTGCGTTGTCTAGTGAGTCACCAGGGAATGGGAACCAGCTTCGTATCGTCATGGCTCCCATCGACAAAACCCAATCGTGGCGCCCCCCTTCCTCCGAGATCTAGGACTACCCGTTGGTCAAGGTGTGGGGCCCACAGCAGCCCAACTAAAGGGCGAAGGCCTTTAGTTGGCGCAAAAAATGCAGGACATCACAAAAACACCGGGACAGCGGCCGACGTTCAAGATACCCAGCCAACAGCCTTCAATACGCGATTTCTCACGCAATACGGTCAAAACATGGTAATCTTTTGGGTTTTTGCATCGTGACCTTCAGCGAAAAAACACTACAGGCCACACGAGCCGTCCTCACATCACGCCATCCCCCTAGGGCTGATCTTCGTCGCACCACAACGCCACAAAGAAACCCCCTTTCCGTACGAGATGCGGCCTCTGCGTACAAAGTGAGTAAGTCTGCAGTACAGAGAGCCGTTGATTTCCTAGGAAACCCCCTTCCGCGGGGGCGAGGACGCCCAATGGCGTTGACAGACGATGAAGATGACGCCTTGGGGGCGTACGTGCAGTGGATGGAACGCACAGGCATGCCGGCTACAAGAGAACAACTTGAAGGCGCGACAAACACGATTAGATTACGTCGGAATCCCAATATCACCAAATTGGCTTACTGGCTGGCGGAGGAACCATCCAGAGATCACGCAAACATATCTCAAGGCCGTGGAGCGATCACGGAAAGCCTTCGAGGCCCAGGGACTTGAAGACGTCGAATTGTTCTATTCTCAACTCCAGGCAACTATCTTGAAGTGCCGTATCGGCGCCTCAGAGATGTGGAATGAAGACGAGGCCGGAATGCGCATCGGTTGCTTGCGGGAACGCGTCCAAGTCCTTGTCACTCGCACCTCCAGGCATAAGGCTCCCCGGCCGGAAGTTCTAGACCCAGCCAATCGGGAATCCTGCACAGTAATTGCCTCGATAAATGCAATGGGTGACTCTCTTCCACCGTGGCTCGTTTTCGCTCATTACCCGACGACGAACTGGGCTGGCATTGACATTGGGACGGGTGTGCGATTTGCCCAGTCACCCACTGGCTTCTCTAATGCTGAGATACACCTTGAGTGGGCAAGACATTTCAATCGCTGGTCTTGGGCATCGTCAGCACAGGCAAAGCAGTCTGGAAAGTCTCTCGAACAGTGGTTTGGATGTGACGAGCATCGCCGGCTCCCGAACCGAGGCAGGAGTCCCGTGGAGAAGCCTCCAGTTGATCGTCCTGACGAGGAGAAGATATATAGATCACTGGTTGTGGATGGCTTCACTGGGCATACCACTCTTGCCTTTGCTGAGTACTGTATCAAGTTCGACATCATCATTGCCCTCTTGCCGCCGCATTCCACCCATCTCATGCAACCGCTTGACGTTGGTGTGTTCCAGCCACTGAAGGCAGCCCACCAGAAAGCACTTCGCAAATCCCTTGCAGAGGGCAACCTAACCTTTTCACGGATCGACTTCCTCGCTGCATTTCAACAAGTCTATGAGGCTGGCTTCACGAGGCATAACATCATGTCGGGATTCGAGGAAACGGGACTATGGCCTGTCTCGCCTCAGCCAGTACTAGCAAAGCTCCTACAGGAGCGATTCCGGCGGCGGAAACGCATAAATCCTGCATACACGTCGCTCCTGCTAAGCGAAACGCGCTTCCAAGTTGCTGCAGATGCTGCAAATGATATACGAGAGAGGCACCACGACATATTGAGTTCTCCGTCACGAGAAGGTCTTCGGCAGATCGCCAAGGTGTCTGCGGAGTCTATCATGGTACACAATCATTCTAATGAAGTAATAGTTAACCGCACCAAGCGAGTCCAGGCCTACGCCAATAGGAAGAAGCGTGGGAAAACTGTCAGGCCGAGCGGCGAGTTTGTCACAAGCTCAAGCATGGATGATATTGTCCGCGAAAACGAACGGCTCCAAGACAGGCAGACCAAGGAAAGAACACGCAAGGAGCTGCGGATGCATATTTCTCAAGTCAAGGACCAGATTCAGAAGATACGGGATGACTACAAGAAGACCAAGAAGCAGGTGGTAAATGGCAGGGTCAAGCAGCTGAACTTCAAACCCTGGCTTGAGCATACCGGGAGAGATGTCGAATTCTACCTCCTCGAGCAATCTCACGACACCCTCACTCAGGAACTTAAGAGGCCATCGCAAGAGATATACTTTATCGATACCACGAAGAGGAATAACTCAGCAAAAGATATCATGCCGCGGGCGATGACTCGACCACATCCACTCGAGGATATGTCGTCCGTCGCTGCCCGGAAGTGACGACACAGTCCACTTCCCCGGCCTTGGTCCTTTCCACGAGGAAGGAGAGGATGACAATAACGATGATCTCGAGTTTCAATTTCACGATGCGCAAGAATATATGCCTTCATCGCCGCCGGCACTGGCAGCGGTTGGAGACATCACCAACACCCCATGCCCCGTCAAACCTACCCGACGGTACCACCACATCCAGCGGATGCTCAAGGGCTATAGAGACGATCGAAATAGCCCAAAGGGACACGATACGGGCGAGAATACTATATGATATGTTTATTTGGGCCTGACAACACGGGGTTCTTGTCTTACAGATCAGTCTGCGGCGCTGCGAAAAGCAGCCCAAATATGCACTTTATGTCACTTTTGCTTGATGTGTACACATTGGGGCTGTCTTCATCTCTTCCAATAGTTGTAAATTTAGCCATTTGAACGCATTTTAATAATACTCTAATGTAATTCGTTGAGAACCCGTTGATTTCACAACCAAAATCGGCGGGGTCCGCTGTCCCGGTGTTTTTGAAGTCCCGCATTTTTTGCGCCAACTAAAGGGCGAAGGCCTTTAGTTGGGCTGCTGTGGGCCCCACACCTTGACCAACGGGTAGCTCGGATTGAATGCGATCGGGACGCATAAGCTTACGCGCAATACCCCACAGCGTAATCCGGGAAACTTGCCCAATTAGGCAATGTCCTGTCTACGTAAAACGCAAAGTTTCGTCGAGGTTTTCTCCCGTATCCCCCGGCTATGAGACTAGAATCGGAGTTCAGCAAATAAGCCCTGTTGAAAGATCGGGCACCAGGCACCGACAACAATTTACGAGTTGACATGGGGCCATAAACCAAGATGCTCAAGTAGATATTGCTATTATATAAGCCTGTGTAAATGGTATTGAGCCATCGCAAGCAGTCGACTATAAGTTGGCAGTAAACCCTCACCAACCTAGAGAGACTTCCAGTTCTGAATTAGAGTAGCATTATATGCATTTATTCGACCCGTCCTGATCCGAGTTGAGAATTTCCTTTCAATATCACCGCTATTGATTTGATAAAATGAAACATCAAACTCTGATACTTGGTTTGGCAGCACCCTTTGCTGCGACCGCAGATTGGTACTAAGTGGAAAATTGGTCAAACTGTGTCTACAACCTCAGGTCTGGTCCATGGCCACCCAGCTCCAAATGCCACCAAGGTATCGGAATACCTTGGTATTCCCTACGCCATGCCACCTATTGACAAACTTCGATTCCAAGCACCCGTCCGCTATAATGGGACGAAGGAGATATTAGGTGACAAGTTCGTAAGTACATCGACCAGGTCGCCAGTGCTGTACGCTGACTTCGCTAGGGCTTTGGTTGCGTACCATCCGCCATAAGCGATAACGACGGCGAAATTCCGGACCATCTGATCAAAGAATATGGCATCACATCGGTCGGCATAAAATTTCTGACCGAGATTATGAATGCCGGCATTCCTGTTAGTGAGGACTGTCTTACTCTAAATATATGGACAAAGCCACAAGACGGGGACCGCCAAAAAGCTGTCCTTGTGTGGATTCATGGAGGAAGTTTCGTTGTCGGTACGAATAAAGAGAACCTATCATCTATTTGCTTTGGTATTTGTCTGCTAACACACGATTCAGGAAGCTCCGCGTTGCCTTCTTATAACGGGCAGTTTATTGCCGATGAAGAAGACGTAGTGTTGGTGTCAATAAAGTGAGGAATTCATGCTTTCTCTTATGTTAAGTAGTCACACAAGTCTAACATGCGTTTAGCTATCGACTTAGCATCTTTGGATTCCCAGGTAACCCAATGGGCCATGCAAACCCGGGCCTTCTCGACCAACGTTTAGCCATTGAGTGGATTCGAGATAACATTGCTAGATTTGGCGGAGATCCAAAGCGCATAACCATATTCGGGCAATCTGCAGGTGGCGTTTCCGTCGACGACTACTCATACGCTTGGTTGTCCGACCCAATAGTACACGGCTTCATCTCTCAATCTGGAACATCTACAGGACTTGGGCTTCGGACTGAGACACAGGCGCGAGACTTTTGGTTCAATTCTACCGAAGCACTCGGTTGCGGTGACGCCAACATGCCATCGCAAGCAGTACACGAATGCATGCTGACAAAGCCGGCAAGCGAGATCGTGAAGCATCTAAGTAAAATAGTGAATGGAGCCATTCTCATATCTTACTCTCCCACTGTGGACAACCAGGTTGTGTTCGCCAACTACACAGGCAGAAAATCAGCAGCTCTGCCGATGCTCATTGGCAACACCGATTTTGAGGGTGGCCTATTCCAATTGTTTAGTCAGGAACCCGTTCCTGCCGGATTTTGGAAGAATAACAGCCAGGCGCTATTTGGTTGTCCTGCTGCTTATCGCGCAGCTGAATCAGTACGGCAAGGTAACCCTACCTGGCGATACAGATACTTTGGCGAGTTCTCTAATATGGAATTGTCAACGCATCCCCCAAGTGGCGCATATCATGAATCTGAAGTCCGACAGCTGTTCAACACTGTTGATCAGAGCGAGATGTATAGCACGACTGAGGAGAGGATTTTGGCTAAGTATATGCGTGGCGCTTGGGCTACTTTTGCGAAGGATCCAAAGAAGGGCCTGTTGACCTACGAGGACGGATGGCCCATGTATAAGCCGAATGAACACACACTCATTCGATTGGGCCTAAATAATACTATTGGCGCTCATACATCATTTGCCAAATTTTATGATTGGAACTGCTAGGTCTTTATATTAGGATCCATGTAGTTTATTGACTGTAACGAAGCGCAGACTGGGGAGTTGACGTGGTTATAATTTTGTATAAGTTGGCGGAGACAGATCCAACGCAGTTTACAAGCAAATAGAACATATAAGAGAGTGGAACACCCTGAAACCCCGTAAAAATGACCAACTGTCGATAATATTATCGAATATCAAGATCAGTTAACGTGATTGCATAGCGAGTGGCCCAGCATAGCGAGTGGCCCACCCCAAACCACTTTCTCGCAAAAATTGTGCAAAAAAACAACCACAACTTAAGAAATCAATTAACAATTACTACTATCCTCTTCATTGGATATTTCCACATTGATCTGACAAGTGCGCGCGTTATGACCGGCCTCGCCGCACACACCACATCGCCGAGCCTTCCTCTCATCCCTTGGCTTCCGACCTCTTCTCTGGCGATCTTCTTGATTTATTTGCTCTTCCACATCTTTCTGGTCTTGAAGAGCTTGTCCTTCGCCAACAGTCATGCTGCCGCCTTGACGTAAACGCGTTTTTCTAGCTCTGCGCCGCTTGCTTAGTAGTGCATTTGCCGCTCGAAGTTGTTCAACCTCGGCCTTCAAGAGAGCCATCTTATGCATGATTCCGCTTCCCTTCGTTATCTGATCCACAGCAGTTAAAATTGATGTTGGAGAGCTTCCTTGGTGGCGGCTTATTCGTCTTCTAATATAGTCAGTCTGCGAAGTTGCCTCGGTTGGGTTGTTTGGGGTCTTTGGAACCCATGGATTAGGTAGCTCGAGCGCTGCTTCAATTGGCGATGGTGTCCGTAGCCTCACATCCAGCCGCGACAAGACACTTTTTGGGTTAAATGGAATAAGCCCTGCACCTCGAAAAACTCCCTGGATACAAAGAGAAACTTGTCAAAGCCTGGGTCGATCAGCACATGCACTTTGGAAATGCAGTCACTTCGCGTGTGGAGGGAATTCATGTGCTGCTGAAGTCATACCTCAAGACCAGCAAGTTCGATCTCTTCGACGTCTGGAGAACCATCAAGCATGCAGTCGAAAACCAGCTTTCGGAGATACGATCAACCCAAGCCAGACAACAGACCCGAAAGCCAACAGAGCATTTGGGCGGCAGTTTGTTCAGTGCTGTACATGGCTGGGTCTCACACGAGGCAATGAGAAAGGTTGATGAACAAAGGCGGCTACTAGAGAAAACGGATCCCCGTGTTTCCATGGTTTGTAGCGGGACGTTCACCAAATCCCATGGTTTGCCTTGCGTCCATAAAATAAAGCAAACTCTGGAGAGAAATCAAGCTCTCAGCATAGATGACTTCCACCAACAGTGGCACCTCAAGCGCAATGAGGGCCGACTTCAGCTGATACTCGAGCCCATGCGAGTTGAGTCGAGGATACAGAAGTCATCAGCCAGGGCTAAACCAAGCACGCAACGAGAACCAAGCATGTTTGAACATGTAGAAGGCCGCTCCGCACCTACGTGCTCAAGGTGTCACGCAGTTGGTCATACGAGGTCATCACGAATATGCCCACTGCGGCAATAGGAGATAATCCTGGAGTCCTCTATGCCACAACTAGCTGAACCAAGAGATGTATCGCTAGCATTAGCTGGCTGGTCTGCTGGCGCTGAAAATGGCTTAGCATGCCAGCTAGAGGAAACAGTTTGCGATACGTCGTGTATAGGGAGTAAAGAAGTGGATCAACGATTAGATCATGAAGCGAACGAGGAATTGAATGAGGACCTGAGTTACGTTTTGAGTCAGCGAATCGATCAGAAAACAGATGAGGGGGTTCTCAGTCACGGAACAAATGAGGAGACGACCCATGACAGAGTTGAGGATATGATAGTACTGCAGCTGACGCCACGAGCTCTCGACTCCGACTTGCAAACATCGCCGAAGTCTCATGACACAAATTCTCCGAATCGGGAGGCCAATGCAATGACACAACGTGCTCCGTCAGATGCTACAATAGAAGAAGAGACGCTCTTGCCTCACTATGCTCCTGAGTCGATTTATAGACGCTACGTTTTAGCAAGACAGGCTTGGTATGACCGCCAACTCAGAGGCTGTTTAAAGACAAACCAAGCATATCGCAGAGCCACGGGACTTTCAGTGAGATACCAAAAAGACTTGTATATATGGTGTCGAGATTACAAGCAAATGAGCCAGTACTGTGTTTCATCTGGAGGTAAAAGACGGGAATGGACTAAAGAAGAGACGATGGCTTATTGTAACGGGCTGGGCCGTTGAAGTGCACTCGGCTGACGCCGATGCAATAATGTCGGATAAGGCTGCCTCTGTTAGTTGAACAAGCAGACTTGACGTAATTGCTAGATGTCATAAAATCATCGATATCAGTAGTTTGAGAGGCTGGGGGGGCCCCCCCCCGTAATCAGGTGGCTGGGAAGTCTTCCAAACTAAAGATAAAAGACATGAACCCTTCTGAAGGATAGAAAAAACAACAACAATAATTTTTATTCAAGAAAACAAGCTTAGTTAACAATGAGTCTCATAACGTGACAAATAACGCCACCAAATGAAGGTCTCACAATCTGCCCCTGAGCATGGACTACGTAAACAGGTAGCCAGCTCCTCGAGAGCTTCTAGTTCTTCTCTCCTGCAATGCAATCAAGCCCAGGCAAGACTTTTCTCCCATGATAATTATTTGTTTGCACATTGAAACCTCAGTTCCCTTCAAGTCCCTATGAACAGCTACACACAGTGTCCGTGTGCAAAAGCCTCGGCCAATCAGAGCACGTGCGGCCCGCTAAAACGGTATCGCGACGCCCGGGCGCTGCTCCAGAGCCCAGTGTGATAGATTGGCGGGAGAGTGTGCAATTAAAACGGCGCTAAAATGCAGAGTCGGCTATAGCAATAGTGGCGTGTGGCGGTGCAACCTGGCAGGGGAGACTTCTCCCCGCCCGACGAGAACATACAGAAGATACAAGAATCAATGAATACAATCATCAACTTTTGACCTCAATAACGGACTTAACCCCGGTAGTGATTCAAGTGGGGCATCGTGAAATCTGACACAGTGCCGTAGGCGACTGATACATGGGCACCTGTTACGACCCAGTCACAGGCTGCAGCGTAGGTCGCAGGATGGGCCGGCTGCATGAGCCACTGGACGGCTCAGGCATAGCGGGTGACGGATTAAAGGTCGGAACGGGCCGCCAATAGAGGGAGAGTTCACTGGCTGTTCAGTGAACTCCAGACGAACCAGTAGCACGCATGTAACCATAGTTCACCAGGACTTCAGTGAACAGAGGGTGAACACCGTAGTATATAGGGAACCCCAAATTCGCTTCATAGATAGACCTTAGCTCCTTAGTCTTCAACACGATCATTACATTGACCTAAGCTTCGCTTACGACTCTTTGACTCTGATCACTTGGTTACGGTCTACGACCTATCACCAACGTAACATCCAACCGCTCAGACTGACTGCCCTGGTGGCTCTGCCAACATACAGCACCCCCCTGTAGATATTTGGGCACCCTACGGTACATGGGTCATTCTTATTTTAACTTAAATACCGGCTAAAACACGATATAAATTTAATATAAAAAAATGAAAGTAAGAATAACTGGTTTTTTAAATTTAATAGCTACCTTTTCCCTTTTAATATTTTTTTTAGTAGTGTTTATGGTGAGAATCGCGCTGGGTGTTTTTGTACTTCTTGTGGGCCTGCCCTTAGTTGACATAAGTTTGACCGACGCACCCGGTGCAGTACATCACTAAATATGGAAATGGCTGGCATTTCTACGTACCACTGGGTGCCCAAATATCTAAAGGGGGGTGCCCATGTATCAGTCGCCAGTGCCGTAAGCTATCTTAGTCAGCATTTTGGCACGTACGGGCCATTCGGCCGTCCAGCGCTTGTTTGGGATGAATTTTGGTCTTTAATGAGGAATGAAACATCACGGTTTGATCCTATGCTAAAATAATTTTTGTAGTATTGTTAATCAAGGAGTAAGCTATCGATTGATTATATTTTGGCTCATTTTAGAGCTGGGTGGAGGCGGCGAGATGCCGAGGTTGGGCGCCGTCAACAGGCGCTATGCACCCCAATCTGCCCCGTCGGGCAATCGTGTCACTGACACGCAGCGCTTCAACAGCGCACCCGAAGCTGACTGCTGGGCAGGTGTTGGCGACTCGGGCACAGTCGTGGCCGGGCGCTGTGCGTATCCGAACAACGGTGGCCCTCCACATGTGGGTGAGCACCCAACGTCGTTGTTCTGCTTCCCAATCCGGACCGCGCTTCGACCGTAGCTGCCAGACACGCGTGGTACACCGGGAGTACCTCGAAGCCAGTTGACATGCCCTTACCTCTGACGCACGATGATGAACCAGTACTTTTCGCAACGAACGGGGCTCTCGAAGCGAAATGAGCAGATCCCGCCTTGCTGGCACCAGCCGCCAGGTGCCATGTGAGTGTCCCCGGTGCTACGGACGAAGCGGGTTCGGGAACTACACGCGCATCAGATGTGCCGGTCGATGCAGCTTCTGTACTGCCAAAGCCGCAGCTATTAGTGGGTAGCGCAAGCTCTCTACTAGGATTCGGGAAGGTGAGTGTGCACTGATCAAGCGCTCTCCATGCTGTGCCAAGCGGTCTTGCGCGAGAGGAAACTAATGAGGTTATTCCGATTGAGATCCTAGCCCGGGATCAACGGGGCCTCCACACGTATCCGATCGAGTGTTGCAGTGCGCGGTCATGTATTAGCAAAAGAGTTTCTTCCCATTCTTCAAAGGACATCGCTGGCCGCAAACATCAAATCGTAGAACTCAAAATCACAGTTCAGCGCTTCGTTCTTCCCTTCCGCAACCGGCATCTTCCCTACAAAACTCGAAGTCTCTCCTGGTAATTTCTTGCTCTCGAAAACATATTTCAACGACCAGCTTGGCGATCTTTGTTCCTCGAGCAGACTTGACTTGTGAAGCAACTGAGCCTGTGAAGCAACATGTCCTCTGTAGGCATTGAGAAGAGAAAAGGCAAAAGCCAACGGCCGCCAGTCTATATTGCGCAAATCGTAAGTACGCCCCCTGATGCCTATGGCTTACTTGCATGGGAGTGCTAACGCGACTCTTAGACCATATGCAAGCCAATTAATTAAGCTTTGTTTCGGCGATCAGTTGCCGCTCGTTGTGCCTTTAGACTTCCTCAAGCAAAGCCAAGTGCTAGCTCAAAAGCAGAAAAATAATGGTCGGGGCACAGATAAAATTGCGATGGATGATGTGAGCTACAATGCAGGTCATATGATGGTACATTTTCTCTATACTGGCAAATTTCGATTCGATGAGCTGGAGGAAAGTTGTTCAAGTAACGGGAGCGATGAACTAGTGTTTCTGTTTGCCCGGGTTTTTTTTTTTTTTTTTTTTTTTTTTTTTTTTTTTTTTTGTTGTCAATCATGGCGTCGTTTTTCCCTCTTATCTCCGAGATCTTGCCTATGATCATGCCCGCGGCCACGCATGTGACGCGGGCTGGGGATCTGGAGCCCAAGTATCCTACTGTTGTTGAAGGTCCCGTTACTGTCAGGGCTGCCATTGTGGACAAATGCGATAGAATGTCTGCTACAGGTTAGTGACACATCGCATGTCTCATGCCCACCTGGGAGAGCATGATGCTATATTTGGCCCTGTCATGTAACATTCGCACATACATAGTCCTGACGGTTCGACCACAGTCCGAAACTCCAGTCCACCACAACAGCGAACAAGGTTCGTGTCCAGAACTTCACTCCCCCTCTTTTTTCCTGTTGGGCCTGAGGCTTGCAGCTAAGATCTGTGCCGCCGTTGGCTCGCCATCCTGGACTCCTGACATGTCGGCATAGGCCAAGTTTCCATTACTAACATGAAATGCACACGCCTGCAGATGCAATCATGTACACTGTCTCGGGGACGGGTTGTCTGACAGTGAATGAGGGCTTTGAGTCGGAGCTGAGAAAACATGACTTGGGCAATGGAGACTTTGCTTTCATCCCTGCCTGGACCGAGCATCAGGTTGTGAACGGGAGCCATGTAGATCTTGTGTGTGTCGTCATACATGGCGGGCCGCGTCCAGTTGGTGCTACTTTGGACGGTTGGGGAGGCGACGAAACCACACCGGACAAATAAAAGTAGTCGATGTGCATCTGGCATAATCTTCGGTGGGTAAATTCGAGGGCTGGCTATGCTTGATCTACTCCCGTCTCCGTTGCCATATCGTCTTCTATACGGTTCCCAACTGACAAGTCAATCAATGCGGGTTTTGAATAAGCTCGACAACTCTCTCGCGCTCACGCCTCCGGTCAAACACCTGGGCGTGGTCCAAGCGAGGAAACACCACAACTTGTACGTCGTCGACAGCACACTCACTGCTGCCTTGGGTGTCCTCGGAAGCTGCTGGGACACCCGTCATATCCGGCCTGCCCCTTAAATACCGTGCAACTTCTGCCGTATTTACAATCAAGTCCCGTCCAGACAAGCACACCGCGACCCTCTGAGTGCCCTGGGCATCATGCCGCCTTGTCTGCCGGGTATGCTCTGATACTAGATCCTCCTTCCATATGATGTTTTCTCTCCAGAAGAAATGCCTGCCGAGGCAGAGGGCTACTCCCAAGTCGGTGCCGGCAAAGTACCAAAGCTGCCATTCGTTTGCCCGCTGCGGCGTCCGTCGTGTGAAGTTGTAGGCGACGTTCGGCAAGTGAAGAAGAATTGTCACGGGGTCAATGAGGGTGATGGACTGGATTCTTCTTCTCAATTGCGGTGACCGCAGCATGTGAGTCGTGGGAACTGACCCGTATGAATGAGACACCAACGTGAACCTCTCCCAGCCCTGGTGGTGGTCCAGAATTCGGATCACCATGCTCAATAGTTCGTCTTTGCGAGGAGGCGGGTCCGTAAGTCGAAAGGAAATGGGAAGCATCTCTGGCACAATGATGCCTGTGTCATGGTTTGAAGCGCGGGGGGCACGCAATTGTATGATGAACCACACGTACGTCCACAGTCCTATCCCGATTCCGTGCCAGAAAATAATGGATCGTTTGCTCCCACTGTTTGTGGTGTGCGGCAGAAACCAGTAGCTCAGCTCGGGTACTGTCGAGCGATGCTTGGCAAACAACTCTTGTGGGCGAGGGGGAAACGTCCTCCGTGCAACATGAAAAGTCCTGGCGTAATAACGAAACCCGTGCCGGGCTAATACGTAGTGTGTGGCTTGGTCGACTAGGAACACGATGAAATACCATAGTAGACATCTGTAAGCAGTAGAGATGCCGTCCAGTGTGGGACGAAGACTCTTGGCCGGACCGCATCCCTCGCGTAGAGGGTGGCCGAGTCGTGCTTCCGTCAGCCTGACATAGTCGTTGATCTCGTTCCAGATGTCCTGATCAATGGATGCCGGGTCGTTGCTTTTCACTTGGGTGTCGAAAAATGCCCAGAGGAAGAATTCGCGCAGGTTGTCTCGACGAATGTCTTCCAACTCGGCACCGAGGAACCACCCGCGCAAGTATTCGGTCACATGAGGCGTATTCGCCATGCACTTGTCGAATAAGCGTCTCCGTTCAGTATGCGATAAAGGAGCCGGGTGGATTGCCGTGCATTGCAATCTCCGCTTGTGCGGTGTGTATATCAAGGTGAAGAACAAGGTTTCTGCTAGTAGTAACAAAGCCGGGATGACGGTGGCCAAGCTATGCCACGGCGAATCTCTCTTTAGAACGTTGCAGAGTAGAATGACGACGTATAGAGCCGGAAGATATCGAAATACAATTATGGAAATGCGAATAAGTAGAAACTCGCCCACAGATGTGCCAATCATTATGGTTCGCTTTGGTCTGTCCGTTTACTGCAACCGCTCATTTAGCGCCGGCGCTGGAAATCCGATTAGGGATGATATTGTGTTGCCTTTGAATTGATAATTTACCCCATAGAAGGGTTACTTGTGTTTGGAGAGATGCCCCCGGTCACTAGCCGTCATGGTCGCTAGATATTGGGGATCAGGCTGATGTGATCATTTCTCGACTAGCTCTTTTGGTCTTTCGATGGCGCCAGCAGAGAGGCACGAAAAGCTCAAGATTCCAGTTTCTTGGGTGGTGGCTGTGTTTGGTTTTTGCGTCTTGTCTGATGTGGAGCCGGCGTTTCCTGGGGGCGGTGCGGAGACTTGATATTGTTAGAATCATTACCAAATATGCATGTACATGTCTCTCTGGGCAGCCCATCAATATGTATGTATGTATATTTTTCGTCCAGCGGCCATTGGCCACTCAAGTCCCCTAGCGGGGCACAGGACGTGTTAGGCTAGTGGCTAAATTTGCTAACTACGTGCGACTACGTAAACAGAACACTATCTAACATGGCATCAGCTCGAAGGCGCTCACAGTCTACTCTGTTACCCGTCAGCGGGTTGTGCAGGTGATGCTATCTACTGGAGCAGATTGGTCTATGGTGCGGGCTGCGGTGGCGGCCAGAAGAGGCGTGCGCGGGCAGAAGGTGTTGAGGTCGCCGCCGGAGAAGAAAGAAACAAAGGAAAGGGAGCACGACAGTGCTGTGATGGATGATTTCATCTAGTGGTGCGGGCAGATCTTCTCGAAGAAAGAGCTTGCCTTCACCAGCTTGACGAATTTGTCGAAATCTCTGCCTAGTGCTTGGTTGATCGCCACGGTCGGTGAGGGAGCAAGCCTCATCCGACAACGCGGCTGAATCTTCCGGCAATAGAAAAGATGCGTCGGCGCCTTGCGCCGACCGCAAGAACATGTAACACAAGCGTCGTTGTGCTGGAATCTTTCGTGGTAGTCAGCAAAGTCACCGTGATGAGTCCTCGCGGCTAGGAGGTGGTGAAGCATTGTTCGTGGGAGAGCTAACTCCGGAGGACAGCTAGAAGGGAACTTGAGGGTCAGAGTCTGATACTTATCGGGTGCAGAAGCATCCAACCAGGCTTGGACTGTGATTTTGGACCGCTGTCTAGCGGTCTTTCGCAAGAAGGCAAGTGTTGGGACTGCGTCTGCGGGTTCGGGTTGGGCGCATCCCATCTTCGCCAGGATGTCGGCTTGTTCATTTCCTGGAATCTTGGTGTGTCCGGGTATCCAGCGGACTTCGGTCTTTCGGTGCGTCTTCGCTAGGGCCTGAAAGGTCAGGAAGACCCTCTGCGACGAGTCTGATGGCTTGCCTCGTAAGCATTTGGCAGCTGCGATGTTGTCCAGGCATACCACTATTCGTTGTGTGGCACACTGAGGAAGCCTAAGAGTGGCTTTGAGGCCCTCCAGCGCTCCTTTAGCCTCAGCGTCGAAAACCTCCGCAGGGCCGAGGCGTCCTGCGCCTTGGCAGACAGAGCGTCCGCTTTGGTGGACGGCATAGCCGTATCCGGCAGCACCGCCGGAGGACAGTGAGCCGTCAGAGTACACGATAAGACTAAGCGCTGGGATGGTTTGAAGCCATCGGTCAAAGTCTTTGGCGGACTCTTCTTTGGATGCAGTTTGGAGAGGCTGCTGTGTTTCGTGGCTATATTTGCGCGGGATGAGTACGGGGCGTTGGCAATTCCCAAGCAATCTGTTCGTCCTCCTCAACCGGGTTGGAAAGGTCTTTGGCGGGAGCTGGTACTTCAACTTGATACACTTGATGATAGGCCGTGGCGCTGCCTCGGTGGTGCGTTTGGCCAGAGGGTGTGCATGGTCCAGTGATTTGATGCGAGCTGAGAAGCGGAGTCGTCTTGCCTCAAGGAGTTGGTGAACCGGAGGTATGCCGCTTTCTCGATGCAAGACAGCGATCAGCGTGGTTTTCCAGGTTGGGAGAATGGCTCGGATGGCCTGCTTGAGGGCTTTGCTCATTTTCCGCACAAGCTGCTGGGTTATAGATGGTCCTTCCTTCGGTTGGGCGACCGCCTGGGCCTTGGCTGTCCACTTCTCGACATGAGTCTTGAATGTCAACTTCCTGTCCAGCCAGAGGCCTAGCCAGCGCATGGCTGCTTCTGGTTGCTTCTCCACGTCACCATGGCAGACGGGCAGCTCGGTTTCCCGCCTCCTCAGTGAGAAGTGCATGACTTCTGTCTTTTCTGGGTCGAATGAGATGCCGTTGGCGGCGCCCCAGTTCACGAGTTCTTGAAGATATTCCGACGCTGTTTGCGATGTTTCTTCCAGCGATTGTCCAGTGCAGAGAATGGCGGTGTCATCCGCGTACCCGAACCGTCCTTCGGGATTGCCTAACCGATAGATCGGTTCGGTGTAGAGCAAAAACAAGATCGGAGACACGGGCGATCCCTGTGGGAGGCCGCACTGCAACGGCGTCGTCGGTGTCGTGATGTCTTGGTACCTGACTCTGGCGAAGCGGCCGCTCATGAACGAGCCTGCCCACCGCGCAAGATTGTCCGGCCAGCCTTGCTTACGGAGCCTCAGGACAAGCCTGTTGCCCATGGCTGTGTCAAAGGCTCCTTGGATGTCTGCTGTGACTAGTGTGGCCACCTCTCCGCGTGCGAATGCTTCCTCGATATCATGAATCAGTGCAGCGACCAGGTCAACGGCCGACCGTTTCGGGAGCGCGCCGGCTTGCTGTGGGTGGAGGACTGCATAATGGATTGATGCCCACGCGAGATGGCGAGCGATTAGCCGCTCAAGGCCCTTCCCAAGACAGGAGAGCAGAGAAATAGGGCGCCATGCCCTGGGGGTCGACAGATTTCTCTTCCCCGGCTTGGGGATCATGACTACTTCTGCTTCTCGAAATGCTCCAGGGTGATGGCCAACAGTTAGGCATCCCTGATAGAGGCGACAGACGTGTCCCCCGATGATGTCCCATACTGCTTGCAGCAGCTTGACCGTGATGCTGTCGGCTCCAGGCGAGGTGTTGCCCGTCTTGATTGTAGCGTCCTCTGCTTCTTCCAGCGTGATTTCTTGGGCAAAAGGTATCTTCCGGACTGGGCGGACCGGGATCCATGGGTCCGTGATGTCATCCGCTGCCGTGCGGCGTTCAAGAGTGCTGCGTCTCAGCGCATTCGCTTTATCCAGCTGGGTTTCGTATACAACGTCACCAATTTGAAGCGGTGGGGGCTGGAAAGCTCCTGGTGATTTGAGCCACCGGACTGCCTTGTAGACCGATGCGCTATCCGAGAAGCCGTCGATGAGGTTGCGCCAGTACTGCCGCTTGGCACGGCGGACCACACGCTGGAACTCTCTTCTTGCTAGTTGGACTTCCTGGCTGAATCCCAAAGGGAGAATTCTTCGTATGGCGCGGTACTCCGCGGCGGCTTCGGCGCACTCGTCGGTCCACCACGGCGCACTTCGCGTTCCTTTCCGTACGGGGCGACCGGCAGCTCTGGCAGCCGACTGGAGGAGGTCAACAAGCGCCGCGGCAAGTGTGTCAAGCTGCGAGGCTGTTGCCGTGTCCGTTGGTATTCGACAAGCTCCGGCGGCAACGAGTTCCTTGAAGCGTTTCAGCTCCTCTTCAGTCGTGACACGCACTTTGCCCGGCGCCTGCGGCAGGCTCAAGCTAACATCGGGAAGTGTGAGACTTAGAGTGAAGTGGTCAGAGCTCGTGGCGAGATGGTCTTCCACAACCGCGGATGCCAAAGCAATGTTGGAGAAAGCCAAGTCGATTGTGTTGCCATGCGGGTTTGTCGGCACGTCCGCCGTGTTCAACAGATTCAGGCCGTTTTCCGCTGCCCAGGTGGCAATGTCCTCTCCACGGCCCTCCAGTCGTCCGGTTTGCCAGGAGTAATGCTTAGCATTGAAGTCACCAGCCACAAGGGTCCTTTCTGGTGCCGGCCACCGCAGCAGGACGTCTAGGGAGACGTCATAGCGCGGTTGGCGATAGAAGTTGACGATTGTGACGCGTTCACCGTAAGCCACAGGATGTCTCGGGTGAGTGCCGGTCGTTTCTGGTCTGCGAGAATGCGTGCGTCCTTGCGGGTGTATGTCATGACCCTCGGCCGCGTGTCATTGCTGTCCCAGCTGTCTACGGGTGAGTAGGTGTCGTAGGCTGGGTGAGTCTTGGTGAGGCATCTTGAGTTCTTTGCCTCTGTCCAGGGTTCTTGGAGAAGGACGATGTCATATTTTTCGGAGTCGGCCAGTGCCAGGGCGCAATCGTGGGCCGGCGGGATTTTGCCCACATTCGTTTGAGTGCGTTCTTGTCGGAATTGTGTACTCTTGGCCGCCGACTCATGTAGAAGACGGGTTGGTATTGGCACGGCGCCGCTTAGGTGATGTCGACAGAGGACGTCTCGGCGCCGCTTCCGGTCCGAGTTCCACGGCCCTGGGGCGCATCGGGGACGACGATGGCAGGACTGGTAGGGTGCAGGTGAAGACGTTAGCCAGGGCTTGGGGGTTGACATGTTCCTGAGGCAGCTCCATGACTGCCACTG
>AZNH01000053.1:25645-58240 GCA_000814955.1 Metarhizium guizhouense ARSEF 977 | reverse complement strand
TGGAGGACTTGCGGGATTCGATTGAGCTCAAGGCCCGTCTTGCTGGCCACATGAGCTCGGATGGCGTAGCCGATGTGGTTTCTGGCCGGAGCATCGGCTTCAAGGCGGACGAAGACCCGGAGGTCTTCTCGAGGTGGGGCGGGCACCGGTGGTCGTTGCCCTTGGCGATAAGTGGCAGCAGGTTTTTTGTGGTGGCTGGTGGGCAGTGTTTGTGGTGGCAATTCGAGTCGGAGAGGCGGTGGCATTGGCGGCAATGCTGCTATAGGTTGGTGCAGATGCGCAGTTGGTGTTGGTCAGAGCTTGTTTCCAAAATTCGAGGAAGCTACTGGAGAAGTGCTTAGCGAAGTCGCGTTCCGGCCCGGTAGTGAATTCCTTGGCGGCCTCGTTGAAATGTGCGCAGAAGGTTCGGAAGACCCTGAGTTTGGCGTTGTAGGCGGCGACTTGCTCGTCGACGAGCTGGTTAGCTGCATCGGTGATGTCAATGGGTGACCGCTGCTCATGTGTGACCGTCGTAGGCAGTGCAGGGAATTCGTCGAGCTACTGTCCTTCCGCAATGGCAGCATTGCACATCCGGGTGAGTGGCGACGAGGGCGTCTGGCCCGTCCTTCCACGTGCAGGTGAAACGCCAATGTCGGTGGTCTCCACGGGGGAGCTGTCTCGGAGGAGGGCTGCGCGGGCGCCTCGAGCTAAGTTCTTGGGTGTGTAGATGCCGAGATCGAAGGGATCCGGCTCGCACGGCGGGCTGGAGGTGGCCGTTGCCATCGCCGCCGCCGAGGCCGCGCAACGCGCAGAAAAACGAAGTTTTCGAGTGGTGTTAAGCAAATTGGTGTAATTTAGTCTACTTTCTTAACAATTCCATGCCAAGAAAATAATAATACAGGGGAAGGTGTATATCAATGCCCCAGTATTGTGAGGTACAATTTAGGGTAGGCTTGATATGAGAAGTCTCTACACCAACAGCCCGTCTTTGCCATGTATATGTGTGTACTCTCGGGCATAAGACATTAAGTAGATTTTAACGCTCCACTATGGTTACATGGTTTCAGTATGGGCCGTGTTATGACTGCAATGGCTGAAACGCATGGCGACAGATAAACAGGTGTTTCTGGCAGGCTGTCCGACTGGCCGTTCCCTGCATCATTTGCACTTATCAATGTGTAAGGCTTTATATCATTCTGCGTTTTTCACAGCTACCGTTAACAATACAAATTTCCGTCACTCACGCGTTCTTTGCCCAGGGAAATTCTCTATGCCAACGACGTCACCTCAAAACCTGCTGCTGGAGGCAGTGTTTGATCATCTGGTCTTGCCGCGTAAGCTTCCAGCATCCCCAGATGATGACTCTGTTCCGCTCAGCTGGGAGATGACAGCGCGATTGCTCGACGCTTGCAAGAAAATGAGGTGCGATGAATCGGAAGCCATCTGGAACATGGTAGAGGCCTCCTTGCGTCTGACGCAGGATCTGAACCGGAACCCCGCCTCCAAGGAAACACTGGTTTCAGCATTCTCCGAAGTTGCTCGAAACAAGTCCGTTGCGTGGCTTGTTCTTCACGTTGTGCAGCAAAACGCTGCCATCATCGTTCATAAAAACAACAAGTGCGTATCTTATGTAGCTTCCTGTAGACTTCTCATTCACTGACAAGTTGCATAGCACGGGGGAGGTGGTTTTTGACGCATTCGAGGCTTCACCTACTGCTCCGGCTGTACTCGAAACCAGTCACGCCCTTCAGTGGAGTTTTCCCAGTCGATCTGTTGCCATATCCGAGTTAGAGTTTAGCAAAGATTCCTTCCAAGATGGCCTTGCAGATTTCTTGGAGCAGGCCAGCGAGGTTGCCTTCGACCAGTTTGCAGCCCGAGCATCCAAGGGGGATAAAATGGTTGTTGAGTCACGCGACACCCCGAGCCCAGCGCTCATTACGGAAATGCTCTTGTCGTTTCTTGAGGCCACGGGAAGGGCCTTTCCAGTCCATGCCGTTCACAAAAGGGTCAGAGACGATGTTGTACTCGGATCGTCCGAAACTCCTTGGAGGCGGTCTCCCTACTGGCTGATACTTCGAGTTGCCGTCCAGCGAATCCTGTTGACTTCATGCAGTGATGACCTCGGTACAAGTCGCCTCTACTTCAAGTTCGTCATGTGCATCGTCTTTGCTCGTCTTCTGGCCGACTGTCAGCCAACTCTTCATCCTGAAAAGACTCTCATGTTGCAGGCCAAATTGTGCCGTCGGCTGGCCAAGTTGCAAACTGACATGTCTGAAGCTCCTGCTGCGCTCCAACAGCTTTACGAAAAAGAGTTCTCCAAGACAAGATCCTTTTTTGAATCGACTCTGACCAAGGCAAAGGCGGCCATAAGTACTCTTTGGGACGCCCACAAGAGAAGGGTAACTCGTTCCATACCACTTCTTCCGTCGTGCGCCTCCAACAGGGATCTGGTTTTAAAATTACAAAACAGCGGCAGGAAGTTACAGAACCTTTTGAATACTAGCGTAGATCCACCCAAACGAAAATCTCTCCTCGGCCCCCCCTCGCTCGCTGAAGGGACAGTGTCGCAGGTGGATGAGTTCGCAACTCGATGCTCCAAACTCGTCGACTGCGCTAGCAAAGCAATGTCACAACTAGATTGTTCATTTTCTTCCCCCGCAGATAAATGTGTCACGCTTTCTGGGGCAATGATGAAATACATGGACGCGGTTGGAACATACTACTTGGACGATGCGATCCTGATGAGCCAGTATCTGCTCAATCTTTTTGAGCTTTGGGTGGCTATAGACTCTCTAGCAACCACCATATGCCCCCTACTCCAAGACTATCACCCCGTTTTTGTTCCCGAGGCGATAGATATGCTTTGTCTCATGACAAGACGCGACATGGAACGACTCCGCAAAGACGTAGACCTTTGCGTGGGATAGCAAATGCCCCGCGGTAGGCGCTCCTGCGTCGGATCCCGTCAGTGAGTCCACGTCCAGTGCGTCGCTGATCCTCGGAAGTGACACAAACTTGGCCCACAATCGTTCCTGTTTTGAGGACGAGGCCCTTTTCTTTTTCTTGCTCTTTTTCACAGAGGCCCAACCCCAGGGATCATCCACTGGGACAGGCTCGGGCTCAGGCTCAGGCTCAGGCTCGACTGAAGGTTCAACAGGATTGACTAGCTCACCCGGGCCACTGGAATATGTAAAGCCGCTGTGAGGGCTGCTTGGCTCAGGTCTGCGACATCATGAAGAGCACAATACTCTGACAGGTAGCGGATAGCAGTGCTGAAGGATGCGGGACGAAAATCAGGGTTGTGGGAGGGAGGCTGGATGGTTGCTGAGATGAGAAAAGTCGGACCTGACTGGATTCTGATGGCCCCATGGTGCGTAGAGATGGAAATCTGAGTTGCTCCGGATCGAGGCCTTCCAACCATCGTCTGTTGACAGGACGGCTGTCCACCACCGAGCAGCATCTCCATCCACATCCCCCACAATAGGGGAAGTGTCGTCTTCTAGCCCACTCAACCCATTTCCGGCGTTTGGCTGATCTTCGTGGTTGCTGTAAGTCAGCCCGCGTGCTCCAAGAATAAGTTCCGCCCATCTAGCCGAGAGAATATATGCCCAAGCAAGGGTATGAATGGGAGCATGGTTGCTCTTCATGTCAAGGTAATCCCCAAGCCTTGTTGCCGGATGTGAGTCAGAAACGAAGACAATTGTTATTATGCAGCTTGAAGCGACCTGGATAACTACATCTCTCTGAAATGTTGAGAGATGAAAGGGCCTTTGGGTGGTTGTCTATGTGGTTTTACCCCTTACGGTGACCGTGTTTGCAAAAGAATTGTCTGGCCTAAGGCCTTCCGGGGAGTATGGGTGGTCGGTAAGGTAGTGTAGTGGGAGGTGCTTATCCGCCACAGCTCTCTCCCAAAGTAAGTGCTGACCAAGTTTGGTATCTCCTCTCATACATCGCCATGAAGGCTACCCCGCTCGGGAGGACTGCATCTTCCATGGACAGCACGTGTAATAGCTGGTTGTTGGGGAGGGTATGCGGAGTCGTATGTGTATCGTGCAGAAGTCTGGGATGGCCAGGGTATGATGATCTTACAATGGTAATTGTTGTTGCATCACGAGGCCACGGTACTCTGAAACTGGATCTCTAAAGAATTTGCTACAGATATCCGTTTTTTGAGCCGACAAGTGGGAAAACGATATTTGCTATTGGAGAGTCAGTTCCAAAGAATGGCGAGGTATCGGTATCGGTAGCTGGTTGAGAGTTGAACTGCTACTGTAGACTTGACAAATACACTTACTAGCAAACTATCAGAAATTTTCCAGCGGTCCCCGGTAAGGCAACTCTGCTCATATGTCAATCTGGTAAGGTCTCGGGTTGGCATCGGGCCTGGTGTTTCATTAGCTTGTTTGGTAGGCTGCCCGCTCGTTCTACCTTGAGCTTGCCACCGGCAACGACCCTGCCGTCCAAGGCTTTCATGGCTGCGGTCGCCTGCTCCTTGGTTTTGAAGTCAACGAAGCAGTAGTGGTGGTTGCCTGGTCTGGACCTCGTGGTCTGGTGCGGCGTGATGCGTTTGCCAATGGCCGCCCTGGAATGTACATAGTGATCAGCGAGGGCACCATGCAGCTGAAGGATGAAAAGGTTTCCACATACGGGGGGTAGTCGGAGAAGAGGTCCGTGATTTCTCGAATGTGTTGAGGCTGGTCAATCATCTTGCCCAGGCCACCAACATAGAGCCTCCGCCCCTCATACCCTTCTCGCATATCTTCAAAATGATTCATGGCGCCGTGGGGAGCCTGTTCAATGGCCTTTGTCTCGCCATGGCTGGATTGGGTGGTCCAATCGCCCCATCGCTCGAGGACGGGGTCAAGGTCGTGGTTCCGGCCTCGATTGCGCTGCTTCTTGGGCTCGCAGCGACCGACCTTGATCCGCCGTCCGCCAATGGTTGCGCTCAAGGAGCCAAGGGCGAGGTCGGCAGCGTCACGGTCGGGAAAGTCGACGAAGCAGTAGCCTGGGTTTCGCCCGCTGACGGGGTCAAAGGATACATGGATCTTTTCTATGTGGCTGAAGCCATTGATGGCGAGCGCTTCCTCAATGTCGAAGGGTTTGGCCGTATAAGGGAGGTTACCTAGACCCAATCGTCAGCGTTGTCGGAATGCAGAGGCACCGAGGGCCGTACCCAGGTAGATGCGTGTGGCCAAGGCGTCAGGCTGGCCCTGGGGAGCTTGTTCCATGACTGAATCGATTGACCGCGATTAGAGCTATGCCCAGGTGTTGCCATTCAAGATGTTCTGGCAAACTACGACGCGACAAAATTGACGACGGCACCTGGGTCCATGTTGTGGAAAGGTACGGTGGGATATTAGTACTCCAACTGCAAGTGGGCCAACCCCGCAATCCACCCACACTGTACACACACATCAACGTACACACTCATCGCAGCACCCGATCTTTGCAATGCCGCCACGCCGCCAAATTGAGGGGTTTCGAGAAGCCATCGAAATAAGAAGAAATGAGGGTCATTCTAATGATCATATCTATGCGTTTTTAAACGAACCGCTGGTGGCTGATGGCGACAGCACTATCTCGTTTCGTACCTACAAGAGACTACTGTCCGATTGGGGTCTGACTGCTTCAGTCCCAAGTTATCAAAAGCTTCAGCCTTTATATGAGGATATCTGCGATCTGTATTACAGTACGACGGTGTATCAATTCAAGATATCTTAGTTAATGTTAACTCTCAGCTTAAATTGAGGAATAATATACCTATTAGCGAGCGAACCTTGTACAATCAACTTGAACGCTGGGGCTTGAACTGTCACGTTATGAGACTCATTGTTAACTAAGCTTCTTCATAAAAATCATTATTGTTGTTGTTCCTTGTCGTGCTGCAGACAGAGTCTGCAGCCCTCTGCTTAATACCAAAAAACTTCCTTTCGTCCAAATTTAACTTTCGGCTAAGTTTAGTCACGATAGCCGACGCTATGACATCCAGCCATTACATCAAGCTCTGCGACTTCAGTCTACAGAGGCATTATCCGACACGTAAAGTCTCCCTGTCTCTCTGCGGCGCCCCTATTAATATCCAGACAGACGATGCAGTAATTGCCTTTAGCAACATTATGAAAATGGATACGTTTTCCCTTCTCGACGACGAGAGTCAATGCAACTTTAAAACAGGTTTTAGCTTGGAAGAAATGTTCAAAACTAGGCTCTTGCGAATAGATCAACAGCCCCGCATACGGCAGGATCCTCTACAACGGTACGTCTATAAGATTCTTCGGCTGCTTCGTTACAAACGAATACGCAGGTCAGGTCTCGACGAGGTAGAGAGTGCCGGTGCCAATTCGCGGAAGGGAAGCAGGCTGTGGCCGTCCCAGAATACGGCACTGATGGCGGATATCATATCTCGGATTATTGTTGCTGTGGTCACAGCCGCGTTTCTGATAGCACCCCTTGTTGCACTCTCAAACGAGTCGCGAAAGAGCACTCACAGCATTGTCGTTTCCACATGCATTGTCGTATTTGCGTGTTTGGTGTCGGTGGCATTACGGGCGTCCAACTTGGAGATGATGATTATTTGTGTCGCATACGCGGCAATAATCTCGGTTTTTGTTTCCAAAAAGCCCCGTCTCTAAGTAGACTTTGAGGCAGGTTCGGAGAAACCGGCCGTCAACATCAATGGCAGGCTGTGCGTACCTGGGTATGGTCCTGTATGCTATGAAATATTGTGGAATATTTGTGTATATGTGTGGATAGATAAATATACGCTCTAGGCTGAAGCTATTCTGGCACAATAATTATAATTTCTCCCTTTAGCTGCGGAAGTGTTCCCTTTCATAAAATACTTCGAACACCCGTTAAGTTGCCAAAGCAAGGGGCTTAACGGCTGAATACCCAGCCCGAAGGGTAATACCTTGTGTCTTCAATTGAACTTCCTGATGGACCCCTACAACCCGGCTTCCACCTATGACGGTAACTACAGCAGTTTTCATAGACTTCAAATCTACAAAGAGGGTTTATATTGACTGAGAGGTTTCTCTATTGCCTCATCGTAGGCCCGGTGTTATCATGTGCTATATACATATCAAGCCTCTCTACGTATATCTCGTAAGAACATCGTCTAGTCAAGGTAGGCTGGTGGATACGGTGGGTTAGTTAGCTGTTGTGCCTGACGGTGTTGTTGGTCAACGAGGCGCATTTTCATTCCTGTCTTATTGTTAGCTGTAAACATATCACGTAAAAAAACACAGCTATATGAACCTTCCGTGGGTGTGTGGTGACAGAGGCTCTGACGATCGAAAGGCGCCTCAAGGAGTAAGCCCTGCAGCGACGTGACCCGTGAGATAGCAACATAGCTAATACCAGCCTGAATGTCGCACTACGGAGTCGCGAGAAGGACATTCTCAAACTCGTATCGACTAAATGCGGGAAGCCGTCGGCCCGCTTCTTCCAATCGACTGCTCTTGGTGATTACTATGCTCGGGGAAGCTATAACGTCTCATTCTTTATCCGGTTCGCCGACGGGGAGAAATGTGTCTTCCGCGTACCGTTGCGGCCCTGTCTAGCATACTGTCCCCGCCTTAAATTGCAGTGCGAGGTCACCACGATCCAGTAGGCACCCATATCCCTCTTATCCATGTCACCGCATTTACTTATCAGAATCAGACACTTGTCAGAATGCACCATAATCCCAGTCCCAAAAGTCCTAGCCTATTGCGCAGACAGTGGCGCTGATCCTCTATCCACATTCATGATTCTCGAATATATCGATGGAAAACTCCTCTCGCCAGCCGAATTTCGTCGCCTACCCCCTGACACAAAAGCCGAGCTATACAAATCACTAGCAGATGTCTATGTGCAACTAAGACGGCAAGAATTTCCCTCAATTGGCAGGCTCAAGCTAGGAGCAAGTGGGGTGCGCATCAGCGAAAAGACGGCATCGCTTGAGATGAATATGATGCAACTCGAGGGCTTAGACCCCTTTAGCATTCAAGATTTCCATCACGACGAGTCTGGGTTCCTAAAATCCGCTAATTCATACACAAAGATGCTGTTAAGCGTCGGGTACAACGCTTTTCTGAAGAGTCGGAATGCTGTGGCAATCGGCATGGGCCTAGAATGCCTCTACAACCATTTCTTGTTCTGTAAGTATGTTCAAAAGTGGGTGGACCCTGGCCTAGATCAAGGGCCGTTTGTGCTGGTCCATGGCGACTTGCACTTGTCGAATCTGTTAGTCGACCATCATACGCGAATTATCGGCGTGCTTGATTGGGAGTGGAGTCGTGTCGTGCCAGTTCAGTAATTTGCACCGCCTCTTTGGCTCAGCGGAAGAGATACTGCCCAATTAGCCGGTCCTAATTCATGGCAGCTCTTTCTCGAGGGACCATTTGCCGAGTTTCTAGCGGTAGTTAAAACGCGGGAGGGGGAAATGTTTGGAAACAACCTACTCTACGATGCATGGACCAGACGAACGGAATACGCCGAACCGTTGGTCGCTAATGCTCTCGAAAACTGGACCGAAGTGGATTGGTTTGTCCATCGATACTTAGCCAGCAAGGAAGCGTCCACCGCTAACGAAACACTGTCGGCATTTGCTGACGAGGACCCTTTGCGCTCTTTGCTCGCAGACATAAAGGAACAAGACCACCGCAGATATCGCAGAGAGTTAGACTTGCGAGCAGCGTCGCTGAAGAGGCGAAGCTGTAACAAGTAGCCATGCATGATACAATCTTAAGACGGAGTCGTTGATGATTCAATGCCGCATCGCGGCATTGCAAAAAGCAACGACGTAACTGCTCCATTTTGGAGTCGTGATAGCTGATGGGCAGTGGTTGTCCCTCACGTCCAATTTGGAGGCTCGCGGCGCTATTGGCCAGCTTCAGAAAGCCCCTCTTTTGCCTACCGGGGCGGTGGGAATTAGAGGCACCGGGTCGGTGGCCCTACTGCTCGCCGCCAACACGTGAGCAGTTACATAATAGTTGTTGGACCGATAATTATCCGCCAGCCATTTTTTTTACCAGCATGTCGATCGGCACGACGCCGATTGAACGTAAAGCAGCTCTGTGTGTGGGGCGTTCTTCCCTCGGCGCGAGGCCGTCAATCTCACAATCCAAAGGCTGGTCTAGGCAAGCCTCTGATTTGCTGCTTGGAGCACGAGGGAGAGAGTTCCCGCCTCACACGTGACTGACTCCCAAGTCGTACTTATTTGCTAATGCACTACCCCGTATCGCCTTTCTTTTTTTTTTTTTTTTTTTTATGGTTCAGAGCAGATTCCTTCCCAATATTCCCCCAACAAATGCGTTTTATATAACCTTTTGGCCGCTATGGAACCGATATATTGTCAAGGCTCCACGTCGCTTTTCTGTCGAGTAAAAAAGGGTGTTGTGCTCAAGCACCCCGTTCCTATCTGGAGAGAAAGCAAGTCGCATACAATGCTTTCTGACAAAATTGCCAACAATTTCTTAGTAGAACGACAAATTTTTCAATTACTAGGAAATCATCCCAGGATCGTTCGGTAAGTTTGCTTATCTTGGGGAAGGAACATTATTGCTAACGCTGTAGAGATATCTTGGTTGGCACGACATACCAGGAGACCAAAACGGATTACATGGGCCGCAGCTATCACAATGTCTTTCCTCGATGTTTCAACTTTCGGAAATAAACTAGGCTCCATGATGAGCCTTGAAATCACAAGCAACAAGGTCGAGCGGTTAGCCAATTGGCTTTTTGATGCCCCAGTGGAATCAATGGACAAGCATCGATACCTCATTCTGCCTACGGGTCTGCGGATAATACCCAGCACAGATTTAGTTCTACGCGGATGTAAACGAGATGTTATCCCGGAGGTCTTTGGCTTCGACCTACACAATGCAATCAAGGCAAGCCCAGCTTATAAGGAAGAAGCTGAGCAAGGCAACCCGCTCACAGAATGTGTGACGATGACCATATCGCATCGAGCCAGTGATGGAGCCATCATCAACCTCTCACTAGATGAGAAAGAAGCGTTCCGGGTGAAGGGAAAACTATATGGTTAATGAGTTGAACGGCAACCAAGCACGCCATCTATGTCTGTTTTATGCTACCACCAAGACCGCCAAAGGCAACCTCAACATCGCCCGACACTGTTCCCTGTCCATCGCATCTCTTGTGGTGTTCGATAGGATCGGATTGACCCTTGCGATAAACTTTCAGCCAACAATTTCGCCAATACACTTTTTGACCCCTTCCTTCAACCAGCAGGGGGCTGGTTGTAGCGTCCGAAAGGTCTATGGCTGGGTCGAGAGATTCAACCTGGAATGACTGCTTTATGTCAGTATTTCAGTTTCGCAAATCTAGGAGAGAAGCAGCCGAACCATTTGAGGCTATGTGTCTCGCTCTTCGCGGCTTTGTTCGTACGGACGCTTCAGGGAGCAGGAGCGGAGGAAGAGCTGTTGGTCGAGGCTAGCTTGTCGTCTACCGGATTGTAAAGTGAAACTCAAGAACTGCCGCATAGTTCGATGGAACTACTCATCTAACATCTTGAGGCCTTCATTCGTAACTTGCAGACAGACAGCTCGACGGATTGACTTGAGTCAGACTGGAGGCTACCGTTTATGCACCCCTCCTAGAGT
This sequence comes from Metarhizium guizhouense ARSEF 977, assembly GCA_000814955.1. Lineage (NCBI taxonomy): Eukaryota > Fungi > Ascomycota > Sordariomycetes > Hypocreales > Clavicipitaceae > Metarhizium > Metarhizium guizhouense. The sequence continues at coordinate 47,654 of AZNH01000053.1, read as the reverse complement.
TAAGAGAGGCAAAGGGTTGAAACCTGAAATGCGGGTAACGCATGGTCACAAGACTCCTACATCTTGGTCCGAACACGGTTCTTGTGAGCCAATCAAAGCATTTCGTGGTGGGGTGATGCGGCGTTGAAAAGTGGTCCGGGGCTGGCGTGTACAATTGTGGCATTGTGGCATTGTGGCATTGTGGCATTGTGGCATTGTGGCATGCCGTATTGTAGCGCCTGGGAATCAAATCCATCCAGCTGTACGCGACAGATCCCTTCGCTGTCCGGTCCGGATTCTATCCAACGACCATCCAGTGACTTTCTAAGCAGTGGCGAGACTAGGCGCAGAATGTCCGATGAGCAACGGGCAGTCAAAGGTTCTGGCGATTCTGGTTCGCTCTCCGTTCCTTCGTCTCGCCCTTGCTTGTCTGACTCCCCACCGTCGCCTTCCTGTTTCCTGCACGGAGCGAACGGCTCATGAGAAGGGTTGTGCACAATCAACACCTTCCCGGTTGGATCCATCTCCTTGATCTCCTGGTCCTTCTCACCCATCTCAGGACCTATTTCGGGGCGTGCGTGAAATGTCTCAAATGCGAATGGTTTGATGGTTTGGCTGTTCCATAATTTGTGCCTTAACGAATAGTGTTTTGCGCGATGTTGGCAGCTTCTGTCACTACTATGGTGCTGGCTATCACTCTTACCCGCGTGGTGGCGCGGCAGCTGCGTTGCTCCGGTAATCACTCAATCCCACCAGCTGAGCAATAAACGGCGTTCTCGATCCTCGACATATTTTGTCAGTTTTGATCCCGCATTTTCAGCTTGCTATTGCCATTGATACCAACACCCATTACTCCGTCTCGTCCTCGGTTGTGCTTGCCAACTTCCCGCTGTTGCTGGTTAGTTAGTGTCTCGATATTTTGCCCCCGTCTCCGCCCCTGCCTTCCCGGCTCCACCATTCATCTATGCATCTGGTCTGCCCTTGACCCATCAAGGTTGGACATTAATATGTACGAGTCGTCCCCCGCGATAGACAGGAAGTCTCGCCAAAGCAGTAAAAGAAAGAGCACTGTACTTGCGCTAGCTAAATCACTACGTTGTGAGTCGCCGACATTTTCGACGTCATTGGTCCGCTACGATGGTTCCTCTGAGGCATAAGAACGATTGAGCATTTCAAGAATGCCCGCACAATTTTTAGGCAATTGGGGCGTTTATAAGGTTACTGTTTTGACCGTCTGTGAGCTTGGGCGTTTGGTAGGTGTCGGTACCATTGACAAACGTTAATAAGGAAGAGGCCCCACCCTGCACTGGGACAAAACAGCCCAGAGCTCAAAGCATTTTACGCGACTGACCACCCACTTTCGGGAAACGCGTCCAAAGCCAGACGCGTTATGTACTCTTCGCTTCATCACGAAGTAGCTGAAGGAGTTATTAATATTGGAGCGGGCCAATTCTCGGAGTTATTTTGTGGCGAAATTCTAGATTCACACAACTATTGTGCTCAGTTCGCCTCTGTTTCAGTATGTGCGTTCGATTTTCTGGTCGTATTTGTTCCCCTTCGTCGCCGGCCGGTTTCTCTCACCAAATGCTGAGCAGAATATGCAACTGCCAGGCGGTCTACCTGGTCAGAGTAACATGCGGCAAAACGCTAATTTTCTCAACTAACTTGGTGTACACAGATATCCGTCGTGCTTCTTACTTGAGCACTGCAACCAGAATATATTGCGGAACCGCACGATTGGTTCTATTTGACCAACGGCACGTCGACGTGGCCTCAGTTCTCCCGAAAGGAGGTGCCCGGTAGAAGTACCATCTCGACAAACACCCGAGGTTACCTCCAGGCAAAAATCTTGCCTGGTGCTGTTTGTGGTGTCATGACTCGCTGGCTCCGTGGTAAACGAGCATGTCGCCGCATATTGTATCAAGGACACGTCGTCGGACGGAGTCTGCCCGAAAACGCCGTACCACTGGGGCTGCTTTTGAGTCACTTCAGGTCGCGTCTTCGGGCCAGAGAAGCCAGAAGATACGTCAAATACGGTTGAATAAGCTACCCCAGCTCATCGGCGAAGCTATTCTCGATTCCGCTAAGACTAAACTCCCTGTCACCACAATTTACGAGCGGCTTAGCGAAATGGAACCCGAACGATACCAACCAACTAAGACCAGTTGGAAGGGCAATGTGCGGCGCTGCCCCAGTCTGCATTTTGAGAAGACTGATGGGGATGAGGACAACCCTAGCCTGGGAAAATGCTGGCGGATCAGGGAAGGCGAGGAGTCCATATTCCTTAATGTTAGGTCAACAAAAAACGCGGCAAGTCGACACAAATATGTCATCCCATCACAATCTGAGATATCCAGCCCGACAACGGTTCCAACTCAAGAACCTACGCAGTCCCCTCTAGCACTATGTGGACTAAACCTGTCTGCTTCCGAAGTCGCATCTTCTAAGCCGGAATATGTTTCGCTGAAGATGATAAGCCCAAACTTGGACGTCGTTGCACAAGGGAATGACTTGTCACTTGCCTTAAGAAGCTCTAATGAACGAAACAGGTCATCACCCTCTACTGGGCGAAATTCTCTTCGGATGGATTCACAATTTCGATATCACAGAGATGTATCAACGGTTGTTGGACCTTCTGAACTGCAAACTCACTTGAAACGATTGTCCTCACCTGCAGGTCCACCTCGCGGGCGCGCCGAGGAAGAGATTGCTCGTATGCTAGATTCAGGGCCCCAAAAAGTATCAGCTCATCCTATCACTGCTTGTGGTTTAAAGTCATCGTCTTCCCCGCGTCAACCCCGTGAACCTCAGACAAAAACGCAGTTCACCCAGGCCGAGAGGGTGAATTGCGTGTTCTGGCCTCCATCTTCAATCTCATCGAGCACGACCCTGCGAAGACGTGAAGAAATGACCCACCGCGGATTACAGTCAACTCTCTCGCGTGTCTCTACAATTGGCGGGAACAGCATTTCGTTAAGCCCCCCGTTGAATGTTAAGCATGCCGAGAACACTGCTGATGACCCAGGCTTTAGATGGCCTGTATTCCATGTCTTTCAAGACCATACATTGATGGATGATCCTCTCCGCCTGGATTTCGAATCAATGGTTCCTAGCTCCTCTGGCAAGCCGTCATTCAAACAGGTGCCACTCGAGGAAACTCCTACCACGATTGCCCTAAGCGATATCACAAACTCTGCCGCGAAGGAACCTGCCGTGTCTACGTCGCCAATCAAAGCTAAGGCATATTCTCAATCACACCCTGAGACACCGAGCAAGGTGTTTGCGAAATTAGACTCGTCATTTGAATTGTCGCCATGTCGAGGCTCCTTTTCCGGCGACTTCTCTGGCGTATTGTCTCATTCAGGTTACAATGATTAGCAGTTGGTGGCCAATGGCATTTGTCCCAGCGGTAGCGCCATTGTCTGAACAAGCTGGCTGCTCCAAAAGACGGTGCAACCAATTCATCTATGATTCTACAACACATCATGGTAAAAAGGGTTGATCAATAGTCCCAATAGTTCTAACAATCATAATTATTTAACAACAACCAACAATCACTGCGGGGTCATCCCCTAAAGCATTGTTTGGCCAGCTTGAAAGAAGGTCTAACAAAAACTCTCGTCCAGCCTCCACAAATCCTCGCCAATTGTCATCAACGAAGCAAGTGACGATAATAGGTTGGGTTCGTATGACCTGTTGCGCCAAGTTCGCAGACTTGCCTTGGGTATTCGCATCAAAAGCTTCTGCGAGAAATCTGTAGGTTCATCATACAGTCTAGTTGCAACGAATTTGCCAGAGGCTATCGCAGAAAGATTACGGGCCAGCATGTATGATCTCCAGCCCCGCTCCTTCGCGAGATTAGGTGAGAAGTATATTTTCATGGCCTCCATACGATGCAGACTGGGTCCGGGCGACCAGGGGTACGCGGCGTTGCTCCCAATGACATCAGGATTTGAGGTCTTTTGAGGTCAATTATCACATATATAACACTGTCATGTTGTCAAGATCTGCACCCATGAATCTTGACGTCAAGATCGAGCACGACTCTCACAGCAGCCCCATTCGAATCGATGCTGACTTTGGAAAGCCTTACAAGGTCACCATCAGTGGTTTCCCATTAAAACTGAAGGTACGTTGGCAACGCAACTGTGGAGTGCGGCTAAGGTTCCTGATTCGTGAAGACTCTAGTGGAATACTCGCAGGAAAATGTATCTGAACCTAATAGGCTGCCAGCCAATCTTCTTGGCCTTAACTCGAATCCGGACGCTTTTTTTGGTAGCAAGGGACCTTGAGCCAGCCGAATATAGCGATTCAGACGATATGCTAACACCAACGGACACATGTCCAGATACTTCTGATTATGGAGTAGGTTCATACGTACAGGTCGCATCCTCATCTGATGGGCGGAGCATTTGAGGGTACGAGTTGGAGAAAGAAAGATATCGCGCCTGACTACCGCGCCTATGGCACCTGCAACAGAGTTGGATTGCTAACACTGGATGAACCCTAGATGGATTATCATGGATAAAAGCAACAGGGCAAGGAGTTGAACAAATTGTGAGGGTTCTTTTCGATGTGGTTGTGGAAAGGCTCCCTTCCGCGTCAATTTATCATTGACGCGACCCCCGGATTTTCGGTGTCGATCGCTCCAAGCAGCTCGTGTATACAGTAGCCCGAATAAAAAGTTATATCAGATTCATTCATCTTCGTCAGACGTCCAAGTTGGACTGTCACTTCCCACTGACACTTCGCCCTGGAGCCCAAACTGGATGACCACGTCTTCCATGGCCATTTTAAGATCGTTGCCGATTTCCGGTATCCAGTTATATGTGTCGTCCCTAGGGCCAAACCGTGATGGAGCCGCCATGATTGGGATGCTCCTACCAGATTGGATGTTTTCAGCGTCGAAGGATGGCAGGTGTTCTCGGTCCATTTCTTGAGGCAGCACAGATGGTCCAGTCACGATTCTCATCTGATGATCAAGCCTGAACCTGCGCAGGCAAAGGTAACGAATTTGCCGCGACACATCTAAACAGTTGATCCACGTCTCGTGATCTACAAAGTCAAGAATCTGCTCGTACAGCTCGGTAGGAAGTCTTCCAGAAGATTTGGTCGCTGCGCGGCGATTCCCTGCGACCTCGAAGAAATTGACGAGAGCAGCAAAACCCAGGAATTCCTCACCAAGGGTTCGCACGGTCCACCTGCAATGCGACATCATGATCAACTCTCCTCTTCGACGTCGCCTTTTCATCCCTGTCTCTGCTTCTGGTCGCTCTCGCGGATGGAAGCTGGTGCAATAGTCCATTCGCAGAGGTGAAAGCTTGATTGGTTTGCTCACTTTAACAAATGGTTTGTTCTCGTCACCCAACAGCACCTCCGCCAAAATGACTTCGAATATCGATAAGATGACAATCTGAAAGTGATTTCGCCCCTGGCCAACACCATAAGAAACGGCCCTGGTGACGGATGTGCCGTCGGGCACTCGGGTCAGGCTGACAAGCACGTCGTCAAGCCAATAGATGGTTTCAACGGGTGATACCCCTGGAGGTTCGCCAGGTCTATGGAACATGGCTCCGAACGGAATGGGCAGCCTTTCATCCGCCGTCTGAGCCCACTCTCGATCGATACACCTATCAAGCTGGATCCGTCTTCGCACGTAGGGATGAAATCTGGCCTTACCGGATGCAATAGAGACGAAAGCAAAGCAAAGCTCTCGAAAAGGGAAAGACTCCGCGGTCCACTCCATTGCAAATTGAGTTATCTGCGATTGATAGTTCTTGAGTACCCGCGACAAAACGTAGGTAAGAAACATTTTTGGAGCCGCCTCAATGTTCGCTTCCGGAACTACAAGGCGGTAGTTGTACTTGATTTCGTTGCTCAGTGTAGGGGGTGCTAAGGCTGGCGATGCCATGTGCTCCTCTGGGCATGTCTCTGAGGAAATCGTCAATTTGCCCTTGTGGATGCTCTTTTTGATGGCGTGGAGCCACAGATTGCCCTGCCGTGGGATGTTGCTTAATTTCCAGTGAATACTCCCATTCATGGTGAGAATTTCTTGATCCAAATTTGTGATGTAGGTGTACTGGGCACCGACGTCGGGCATCGACGGAAGCTCGGAAGGAAACTCGACAAAATCACGGAAGCCATGGTAGCTATCAGGGATGGAATCGACGTCGTCTCGCAGTTCATAGACTTCGTTCTCGAGATCCCTTTCAAGAGCTGCATATTCTGCTCGAGTGCGCACGAGCCATGCTATGCTGTAGTAAGTCAATTGCAGATTGAGAGTCAACTGTCTTCTTACGTACCGCGGTACTCTTCTGGGTCGGTTGGGATTTCCGCGACAATCCAGGAGCCAAGTGCCTCGAAGTAGCTGTCCGAATGATTGTACCGAGCATAGTACCGCCTGTTAAAGCGAACTATGATGAGGCCACGGGTTCCCATTGTAAGTGACCGGCGGGAGCTGCTGATTTGATCTTGTGGCAATTCTTCTTGACATGATCGGGGTCAAACAAACAAGGATTGCCGGTGAGTATTTATGTTGGCTCAATAGCCCATGCTATTGTTTTCGGTTGGGCATCGATGGTGACCGTGAACGGGTGCATGTCGCAGCTGCTGGAGACTGCACGGCGGCACCAAGACACGTGAGGTCGGTGCCTGGCTAATGTTTTATGCTCGGTACATATTTGATCAATCGGTGAGCATCGTACGGGTAGCTGCAGGCCCGAGGCCAATGTAGGATGTAGGCGAGTTCATTTTGACGGGAGGGCAACATTTACAGGGCTCGAGTAGCTGCAGGCGATTTGCGGTAACAATGAGGCATCATCCGTGCAGTCCGCCTGCCTAAGACATGAACGAGAAGCAGTAGCGCATTTCTATTTCGACGCACAAAGATCGGAACAATTGCTTCTTTTCATCTTTCCCCTGAGCATCAGCTCACGAATTCTGGCTATACCAAACTGTCGGATTGAGATGACGCTACCAGGTAAGAGTGTAGACAAGGCATGCTGTAGGTTTATGCTGGATGCCCAGCCCAATTAAACAACTTTACAAAAGCGTGTCGCTTGTTTATTAATACCGTCCAGCAATTTCTTTGGAGCGAGTCCGACTCAAATCTTGCCGTGGAAATTTTGTCTCACTGTAGAAAGAGGGGGAGGGAACGAGGGAACAATGGCCTGCATCAGTGCTACATTCCGTCTGACGTCGCACATGCCGACCAGCAGAAGGCTCATACTTCAGTAGCGTAGCCCTCAGCCCTTGTCATTGATCTATTCAGTTCGACGCTGCAGATTGGAGTGCAATCACACCTACAGGCCTAGAGGCCTACAAGCCCTACAAGCCCTACAAAAGCCCTCTAGCCTAGCCGCAGTTTTTGATCCAAAAAGCGTACCCATGCCGATCCCGTCCAATCAACGTTGTTTGTCATCCTTTTTCATGCGAAATCCCCCAGCCCGACACGGCACGGCCCCGGTTGCCGAGACTTCTGCTCTATCCTTCCTTTTTCCTCCAAAAATTACGCCCCTTAATTTTACTCTTCACCGGAGCCAACTTCCAGGAACTAAATAAAGAAGAGGAAGATTCTGTCTTTTGTTTTGGCAGTCATGATGATGTTGAAAATAACCTGTCTAAACATTACCTCGGCTCCGTACATACAGGCCAATACAGATTACTATCCGCCATACTGCATTCGAAACGATCCGGGCTCTCTTGCTCGACTAGAATCATGTCCCCGCCGACGCTTCGACCGCCCAATATGCCGCAGCAATCACCTATACATCTTCCGACACCTCCACCTACAAGCTCTCCCCATACACCGCTGTGTGCTGGCCCACGTGAACAATCGCCGCCTCCGCTCATCCCTATGCGGGAGTATGACGATGTGCTGCTCGCGCAGGAAGCGGCTGATGATTCTCGCTTACGAGTTAAGGCAAGCCGGATGTGGCGCGAGAGCCAAGAGTACTCATGTGCCGAGGATAACGAGACGACGCCTTGGCTGCAACATACGAGGTGGCCGGAACGATTCCGGAACCGGCCGCTCGATATCATCACTGCGTCCTCGAGGCTGCCGCGGGGCTGAGAGCAGAACGGGGATTTTACTCTGGGGAGCTGGCGAGGAATTCCGCTCCGAAGTTCCGCAGCAGTGGAAGCCCGGATCCGCGTCCTCATGCGCGCTATTGATGATATGTTTGATCGAGCCGAGGCCACTCTCGCATGTACTTCCCATCAGTCTCGGTGCTGGCTGACAAGCTACAGGAGTGGCGTATCCCGAAACCGCCCGCTGCGCGTCATGTCATCAAGTACTGGGCGGCAGTACAAATCAAAGTGGAAGCGTTTCATCTGCTACATATTCCGAGCTCTCGAGCTGGGTCCGCGTCGGCTCCAGGAAATGCATAGCATGCTGTTGCGTAGTGACGATATAAAGATTATGGACCATATTGTGAATCTTGCATCGCAAATCGTGGAAAGAGGAGATGACGATGACGATGACTGTGAGGAGGACACCGAAACAGCGCTAAAAATGACAGTGATAGAGACAGCGACCGGGACAGTGATTACGACAGTGACTGCGAAAGAAATTGCGACGGCAGAGTACATGACCAAAGCAATATCCGGTTTATGGATGAAGACGGAGAAGGCGAGGTGCGTAACAATGGTGAAGGCACAAAAGATGGCTATGGGCCGTACCATGACGCGTCCAAGTATATTTTCCGTCTTCCTCATGGCACCGGCCTCGAGCTATCGGAGGCAGTCTTCCAACTCTCGATGATGTTCTGGGCGTACCAATACCAAGATGGAGTAACGGACTCATCTGCAATAGTACATTTTACAGCTGTTATGGGTATTCATCGTTCTACATTGGCATACCGCGACGCATATAGTTTCACACCGGACCTTGCGGCTCTTATTTGGGTAGGACGGTTGTTGTTTCTCGAGTATAGCCTCCCGCGATATAGTTACGGCACGCTGGTGTATCCCTGGCCTGCCCGACACACATATTCATCATCACTTGCTGCCAACGATGCATTCCTCGCTGACATTTTTGTGCCAGCTTCATCTTCGTCAATGGAATTACCAAGAGTGTTGCTAGATGGGGGAAGAGCATTGTGCGACGGGAAGGGGCTTGTGAGACCTTGACCTGGGCTCCAGACGGCCGCTCTTTCACCATTGGTGACGGCAAGGTAGTGCGCCTATCGGAGTTTCTGTGCAACCTATCGAGCTGCGATCACCCGAGTACAAGAGCTCGTCACCGAGATGATGTTAGGGTGGGATCCTACAGTTGATCTCTCCGCAATTCGCGATGACCTAACCTGTCGGTTGCCGGGGTGGTGTTTCCTCGACAAACCTGAGAACCAGCTTTTAGGCACGTGCAAAGCAATGACACGCCGGGTATGGTCATCCTCATTCCGTGGCAAAGCATTGGCCAAGGCGGGACATTGGTTGCCTGGTTCTTGCCTGGCCTACCCACAGGCGGGTGCGGAGCCGTCCACAAAGGTCTTTTCTGCGGTTCATGTTACGGCAGATCGTACTTTCTCTCAAACCAACACCCACACGACTGGAGGTGGCGACCAAGACAGCCATTATTGTGGCGGCGACATAGGAGTGAGGATTGCGTGACCCAGTGTATCTCAGGAAAGCGGCTTCCCAACTCAGCCATCTAGTGAAAGGGACACTATACTATTCTTTAACAGTCAACCTTATCCTCCCATATAATAACGTTCCAGTTATCCTTTGCAAAAGCCTGACCAACTACGACTGAACTATTCGCAGCACAATTCTGGAAAACGAGCCTTGCGCCTTCGGCAATATCGGCCCAGCTACGTAGTTGGTAAGGCTTTGGATTCCGCGAAAAAAAAAGTGCACCACGGGTTAGGTTTGAAGAAGACAATTGTTGGGCAGGACTTGGAGGCAGGATTTGGACTGACGTCGTTACACCACTAAATCGCTGTGTTTTCGGAGCAGCTGACACGCCCGCAGTTTGCAGGGCCTGCACCATTGCCGGGTTTACCACTCAAGCTTTCAATATGATCGATCCCATCCACAGCTGCATTAACGTCATCTGATCCCCAGATGCCGCACAAGACATGGTCTCATTTCACTTTGAAATCACTGCCTGGGGGTGGGAGTGGAAAGTTAGGGTTGGATCTGCTTTGCAGTTCCTCGGATGGACTGAGTTCTCGGACGGAGAGTTGAGAGGCTAATGTCTGCTTGACTGTTAGAGAAAGGTGCATGAAGTGAATTGGCTCGAAAGGGGACGGCAAAGCTGACCAAAGAGGCTAGTACAGGATAAAGCAGCACGAATACATTCATATTGACCTTCATGACAAGTGTTGCTTTTGTATTAGTTGTGAACTCGGAAAAGAGTGTCAAGTATCCTAGGGACGACATATATTCCATACTGCTTAAATGCATCCCGGGTAGTATCTTTGGGGAAGACAAAAATTCCATGTACATCTTATTTTGGTAGATTGGACAGGCCATTCATAGCTCAGCGTTCCACAGAAACTTGTGAGTACCTGATTTAACTTTTCTGGCAGCTAACGATGGCAAATTATGTAATTTTAATTAATTTTGACAGCATGATGAGCTAAACCGACATGTCAGTGGTTGTTGAGTGGAGTAGTATCTATAGCTTTATCGCAAGGCAAGGTTTAATTACAGTGGCAAGAGATACATGTGGACTTTGCCAGTAAAACACCATCTGCAGCGGCCAAACACGCATCAAACCATGCTGTGACATAGACGCGTATGCGGCGCGGACGGCTACAGGGAGGAAGGGGGGACGAACAGGGTGGCAAGTGGTGGCCCAGAGTGTCGTAACTTAGATTTACGGAAACGGTTGTTGCTACTGGTCAGGGCGTGAAGTAATGGAGGACAGGAAGAGCTGGGTTTACCATGTAGGTGGCATGGGCATAGTCAGTACATAGGGAACAGGCAACTGGTAGAGATGGTGGTTGTCAAAGGTGGATGGCCGTTATCCCTGAGAAAAGTTGCGTGAAAGAATAGTAGCACGATGGCGCAGAGCTTGAACGTAATATTGGATGGGGATGATGACACGGGGTGTGGTATAACGGCACCAGTCATGTGGTGATCTATTACTCACCCTCAACGCACCGCAACATCTGTCCTGGTTAGTTAAAAGCTGCTATGGAAGATACCGCAAACACGACAAACACGACGCTAAGTGGACGGACACGTAGACGACGATAGAGCGAAACATGTTGGGAATTCAACCGCCCGCTATGCCGAGCAAAAATGGAAAGAGGAGCGTGGACATGATAAAGGAGCCGCCAAGAAAAAAAAGACGATTCACCAGAACGCCATCTACGGCAGACCAGGCGCGCCACGGCGATACCTGGATCTGGCTTATCGAAGTAGCTGCACAGGCGCCTGAATGGTTCGAGTTGACGAATCAAGAGAACGAAGAAAAGATTGCTTTGGCACTATATCTGGATAGAAAAGCAGATTTCCCACTCCGCGAGCTTGTCAATTTATACCAGAACCGAAGGTGGAGAGACATGGCCCGCAGATGGTGCAGAAGTCGTGTTGGTAGAGAGACGTTGCACATCTGTCAGTGGGTGGGGATGATTGGTCTCGGGATTGATGATGTAAGTAGGAAGCCTCTGTTGTTATGGTCGAGGTGTGCCACGAGCACAAGAGCACGGGAACGCAATAATATTAACCGCTTGCTTCTGGTTCCAGTTCTTCTTCTCTCTCTTCGACGCCGTCCTCCACACTTTGTCGCAGCTGCCTGCCGACGCAGTATCGAATGTTTCCTGGAATGATTGGAAACAAATGTCCCGCCGCCTCACGAACGAAGGAAAGAAGAGGGAAGGAGAACTACGACAACTGTTCTACCCTGGCCACACGGTCAAAAAATACATCAACCCATCCACCGAGCGTCGATCTGGCTTCCTTGCCGTCTTGGATGACGCTGCCTACTGGCAAATGTACGATGGAATCCTGAGGGCGCCAGGTCTACGATTTATGAACATAAACGCGTTAATAACGTTGTCTTTGAGGGAAGCCAAGACATTGCTCCAGGTCATGCGCCATGTAGTTTCCTGGGTAGACCCGAAAGTCGAATGGGCCAAGGCTGGCAAAAGGGACAAAGATAAGCTGGTCCTCCGAAAGCGTCTCATTCCCGCCCTGAAGCATTTTGATGTCTTGTCGGTCAAAATGTGCGGAACAAGGCTGAGGGCAGGAATTGCACGAGTCCAAGAACGCCGGGAGGCGGAGACGGCGTCAATTATACTACAACAGGAGGTTCTCGAGTTCGTGCTGGACAATTTAGAGACATTTATGGCCAAGAAGGTCGTGGAGTACCTCAAAAATGGCCTGGATAACCCAAATGGTATGGAAAGCAATGGATATGCCCGGCGATTTCGGCATCCCACCTGGGCAGGCGTACTGAACATTGTCCGCTGGTAGGTTGGTAGCGATTTCAAGCCAGAATGGACCGCGGCCGAAGGCAAAAGTAGTCAAAGACCCATGATTGATGACACCATGGAGTTGGTGAATGCTTTTTGCAGACATATAGAGATAATGCATCTCAGCTCAAGAGCTTGCGATAATGATTATTCGGGGGAAGAGGAAACATCTAGCTATAAATAAGGGGCTGTTGGCTTTGTTGAAAATAATAAGCTCAACTTGGACAGCACGACACGCAGGTTCGATCATCCGGGCAGCCTAGAAACATATTAAACCGCCATTACTTCCCCGAGCTTGACCAAGGCACAGTCTACGCCACAAAAGCATAGTAAGTCTTTACATCTATCGCCATTGACTCCTACTAAAACACTACCCAGATTTCCCGCAATGTCTACCAAGCAGTGTGATGGTACCCTTCCAGATGGGTCGACATGCAATGCGACTATCACTGATTCCATTAAAAAATGCCTGAAATGCGGTAAAGTTTATGTAAGATTTTCCAAGAACCGCAAATATACATGGCTGGAGCTAATTAAAAATCAATAGAACTGAAGTGGAGAGTCTGGGTTTCTATTGGGGTTTTTTTTTCTGCTTTTCGCCTTGACTCAATATCATTCAACATGATGTAGTCACAGAGTTAATGGAATTCATTGATCAATAATCCAATACTGCTACTGAATGATGCTTTTGCCCATTAATTCTTCACCTCTTCTCTATGTAGTTGACTAGGATGTGGAAGCTCCCCAGATTCAATCAACATTTGTAATTCTTCTTTATTGCGCCAGTTCTCATAGCATTCTAGGTATTCCTCTGGAAGAAATTCTGCTATTACCTGGGCTAGGTTATTAGCACGCTTTCTGTAAGCAGCTAAGTCCAGTGTTCCAGGCCATCTTTCCATCCCTGGTGGGAAGTAGCCAGCATACTCCCAATCAATCAAGGACTTGACTTGAAGAGTTTGTGGATCTATGATAATGTTGTGAGCTGCGATATCGCCGTGTTGAAAAATATAATTTGGTTCCTTTAAAGGGAGAGTCTTCCAAGATTTTTTGCCTTTCCATGGAGGTTCAGCATCAGGGCTAAGCCAAGAGGGGGGCATAACAAATCCATCAATACCTCTTTCTCGAGATCTTAAATTCGCAAGCTGTGGTAAAACGATATCCCTGATAAACTCAAGCGCATTCGAGTAAGCTTGATCTGAACATGCCTTGCATGGAGTATGATCTGTATGTTTCTGATCCTCCAGCCTTGAGCAGCTTTGGGTTAGAATTTTGTTTAGGGTTACGCCTTCAATAAACTCTGTGATCAAATATCGTCGGCCGTCTGGATGCTCTCCATGCGCAAGTAATTTCGGCACAGGAATTGTTGTTTGCTGAGAAACTAGCTCTAAAGCTTTAGCTTCATTGGTGATACGCTCATGATTCCTATCAAAGCTATAGTCAGTATTATATAATAATATTAAGAAAAGTTCTTACCATGATCTGAACCATATAAAAGGAGTGCCATCAGGGTATGGATCATTGAAAGGGAGACGTGAGGTCTTTTTAAAGGTTGTAGCCGTAATTTCATACGCCACATCATTCGACTCATAGCTATTGAGGACTGCACTAGCTGCGACTTCTTTTAGTTCAAGTTAATGAAATGGTGTCAAAATAACTGGAAGGAGTGAAATTTAACCATAGAGAGGCTTACCAGCTACATTCTGAATATTAGACGTAGAAGCCATTGGATACATAATAAGCTGAATGAATATGTTGTTAGCAATTAGTGTGTTTGTTGGCAAGTTTGTTGGGGGAGTCCAGAGATGGGTCGGATTCGGCGACTGATACATGGGCACCCGGGTGCCCAAATAGACTAGCGCACCCAGGTGCCCAAATTATGTCAGCACTCCTCTAGCGCTGGGACAGAACCTGTGCCCCAGCATGTTCCTGCAGCCACTGCACATTGCAGCGCCAATCAAATTGATGAAACATGGACCAGGCAGCATTCCCTGACGACGTTCTTCCACCCGAAGGCACATATGAATCACGCGAGTCCTTACTTGATGCTATCAATTCTTGGGCGAAACCTCGAGGGTACGCATTTACAACAGGGAAATCCCTCAAGACACCAAATGGCAGAGTCAGAGTAATATTCGCTTGTGATAGGAATAAACCCATCCGTTCATCTCCTCTCGTAAGATTTAATACGCCGACTGACTTGGGGTCGCTTGCCACATCAAACACGCCCGGCAGTCCGCCAATGTTGACCGTTGAAGGGCCAACGGTTGAGCAAGTCCAGTCTTTGCCTGGTGTCACCTTGGAAGAGCCACGGTATGATTCACCGGATGCCATTTATGAGAGATATGTAACTGCTAGAAACGCGTGGTACGCTGCGCAACCTGCTGGCAGCATTAAGACCAACCAGCAATATCGCAAAGCGATGGGGCTCCCACAAAGATACGACAAGCGGAGTTACGAGTGGTGCTTGGACTATAAGCAAATGTCGAAGCATCGCGTCACTGCGACAGGGTCCAGAGAATGGACTAAAGAGGAAATGATGGCGTATCTAGACTGGAGCAACCAGGAAGATGAGCGGATTGAAGCCCAGGTCGCTCGGGAGATGGGTGATCATCCTTTGGCCAACAACAGAAGAGGAATGAAAGAAATATGGAAGAGAGTAGAGATAGACAGTAATGAGCAACAAGCTTTGCACTCAGCGAATAGCGCGACGGAGGATTGCATTGTTGTCAAGTTGTAGATGAAACTGGAGAGTAGTTGAAATGATCTTCCAGCCGGGTCTTGCGGGTCTGTCCCAGCGCTAGAGGAGTGCTGACATAATTTGGGCACCTGGGTGCGCTAGTCTATTTGGGCACCCGGGTGCCCATGTATCAGTCGCCCGCTCCACCCTGTCGCTCCAGATCTGATTAAGCATCTGAACAACTATGTAGAGACACTGTCGGAAAGCTACGACCAGTCGTTCGCGGCGGAATCAATTGCTGCTAGTTTTCTGCTCGATCATTTGACCCCAGGGATGCATGGTTCGTCAGCCGTGCCTGTCTTGCATGTCAATTTCAGGACTTGCCGCAACTCAACTCACAGGCTAACTATTGATACTTCATTCACTAGAATTCAATATACACGATGTCTTCACCGTCTTATACCGGGGCGCATGTCGGCAGCTCTCTGAGAACATTGAATTCCCCAGCCCCGATCTTATCTTACACCATATGAACCTCCTACACACGAAGTTTCGGCGTGCTGGAGGCGAGATCACCGATATACTCCAAGACAGCATGAAACGTCATAGAAAAAACTGGTCGAGGGTAGAGGGCAGTACTGACACATGCTTTGTTTGTCTAAGGAGACGGCCGGAATATCAGCTTCCATGCAGCCACACGCTGTGTGTCAGCTGCGTCAAGGACTTCGGCAACCAGTGCCGCCAGAACCCCGATCGCTTCATTGTGCGTAGCTGCTTTCTATGCGACAACGCGTGTAATCTCGTAGTTTTGGACCGGCCCCCTACAACGGGCGTCGGGCTGCTCTGCCTCGACGGCGGAGGGGTTCGTGGAATTGTACAAACGGAAATACTTCGCCTTTTAGAAGAACGCATTGGTTTGCCTATCCGAATACAAGAACACTTTCAACTAGCCGCAGGCGTTAGTGCTGGTATGTAGCAGAGGAAGCTCCCTTACGAGGGCAGGGAAGGGACATGAGACTAACGTGGAGCAGGTGGTCTGAATCTTATCGCGTTATACCTTCAGGGGTGGCATCCGTCGGTGTGTACTGGGAAGTATGAGGAGATGGCAAACGTAATATTTCGCAAAGGCCCGCTGCAGCACATACCTGTTCTGTCGACAGTTTTGGCACTGTGGAACAGATCACTGTATTCTGCACAATCACTGGAAACGGCCATTGAACAGACCTACGGCGATAGACGGAGGATGTTAGATCCTTCGTACGCGTCTTCTATTGGCGCCCGCATTCTGCTTCCCGTCGCAAGAAGTCCTGAGCCGTCCATCTTTGTATTCACCAACTACAACGGAGTTGGGGACGACGTAAAAGAACGAGGCCCGTGCACAAATATGCCGGGAGGGCAATTGACCGCCAGCGGTCACCGAGCGGTTCAAGGCTCAGGCTATGAGCTGTATGGAAATGGTAACCATATTGCGGTATCAGACGTGTAAGTCATGCGCACAGATCCACGTACCACCTCCACCATCTACATGGAGCAACAGCTGAGAAGGTTCCCGGGTCAGAAAGTGGTCCATCACCGTATCGTACACTAGGCGCTGCTCTCGAATTAGGGAATCGCGAGCTTCCAATGGTTGATGATCCACATCAAGATCAGGGCGGTTTCCCGCTTTGCGCTGCTTCCAATAGTCACCGTTGAGAATGCCATTGTCGGTGTACCGTCCAACGTGGGGGGTCCAATCATAATTGATGTCAATGTCTCGGCGGCCGAGGATGTCGATATCCTCTTCCTCCAGCGGGCGGTCGGGAAGCATGCGGGCGAGTTCGTGCCAGTCCTCGTCTGCAACGGGCTCTTCGTGGATCTCAAGTTCGAATTCATCGTCCTCTGCCCTCAGTTCATTTGTATCTGGCTCCCCATAATGGTCATCCGAATGGGTGTCATGGTGCTCTCTGCAACACTTGTACGCAGCCGCGAAGGAATCGAACCGCAGCCCGCCCACAACGAGCAGCTCGTGTGGAGAGCGATGGGGATGAACCATCATCAATTTAACACGGCAGAAGTCATCAAACTGGGGAGATGCCTCCACGGACCTGTATCGAGGAAAGTAAGACATGACTCTCTTCTTCGCGTTGGCAGCGAGTCTCCTCCACGTCTTGAGATTATATGATTGCAGGTACTCGAGGTAGGTTACATCCTCATGCTGGCCATTTCTCTCGAGATACCTCCTGTAGCTGCCGACGGTCTCGTTGACATCTTCATCCACGCGATACGAACGTGCATGTTGCTCCAAAGGACGGCAGTCGACAGAGACCACCATCCGCGTGCCTTCCTGCAGAGGAATGTTAAGGAGAAGATGGGAAATCTCCTGCGCCGAGTAATCTCTCTCGGCAATCAGCTTATTCATCAGGCGAGAGGAGAAGGACAATAGCGGCTGAAGGTGTGCCGTGTGCGGCAAAACCTGGTCTGCAAGCTTACAGTAAGGCTCAGTCTTCTTCTCAGATTTGCTGCAATACTTGGCAGCGTACGTAATAACCGCCTGTAGGCTGGTGCAAGGAGATATGTCGATATTGCCTAGCCAGCCTAGTATAATGGCGGGATTGAAGTGATTCATGAGGTTGTCATTCCGCGCCGCCTCGAAGACATAGTACGACTTGCCTTCCTTCCTGATGACTGCGGCCAGCTCCCGCAAGGCACGAGGAAAGTCAAAACGACGCTCCCGCTCTGGATTGGCCGCATTGGCCGCCTCGATATCTGCAGCAGCGCCTTCCATATCCCTCGCCAGATCAACGGTTCTCTTCCTTACGCGTAAGCAGTATGTGGTATTGCATCTGTGGCGCTGGCAGCGGTTGACGATTTGTGAGAGACGCAGGAATGTCAGTTCTGTACTCAGTGGATCTACGGTCAGGGGGTTACCCTCACCCTGGGGCATAGTCCTAGTCGGCTCAGGATTAATGGCAGTGATGTGGAATCCCCACGTGCGTGCAAAAACATCACGAGCGGCTTCATCCACCATGTCGACTCTTGGGCAATTCTCCATCCAGTACAGGCCATGGTTGTGCGGACTGCCACGCCCTTGCCATTCATACCGATCCCAGTAATCCGTAATGTTGAACTTCTTGCTTAACACGATATCTCGGAAGAAGCAGTATCGGCGGTAGAAATGGAAAGCAGCAATGTGAAGATTCTGACGCAAAAGTTGGCGCGAGAGACCCATCCTCTCGGACTCGGACGCAGCCAGCCATTCATCATATCGGGGAATGTGCTGGTAGAGACTCCGCCAGTGCAAATCTGCCGGGCTGAATGTGATGAATGCACCAGGACATCCAAGGTTGTAGGCATAGGCCTCGAGGTCCTGCCTCTTCCTGTTCCAGAAGGGGCGCGTGCCGCGAATAGGTACCGCATGTCTTGTGATTGAGTTGATTAGCACCTGCGCCTCAGGGTCCTCGCTGTGCTCCAGTGCCTGAACAAGCTGCTCCCGTGTGAGCGGTTCATGACTACCATCGTGTTGCTTCACGAAGAATTTGGACCGTGCACGGGCCTGTGACCGCATCAGAGTATTGAAGGCGACGAAGCGGAAGGTCGGGTGGCGTGCAAAACGCCCGTCATGCCAGCGCATCGCGTGCTCGATGTAGTCCTTGTAGTCAATTGACCGTAGCCGAGGCTCAACAAAGTCGGCTCTCCCGTCAGGAAAGAGGCAGGGAAAAGCTAAGGAGAGTAGGGCATGAGAGCGATTGAACTCATTAATGGGTGTGCGCCGTATATTCGGAAGCTGCAGCTCGTGCTGCACCTGCTCCTGGAAGCTTGTGGAAAGCCTTGGTTCAGCTTCTGGTTCTCCGGCAAGAATAGACTGCAGAGCATCGAGCTCCGTGTCCTTGGCCAAAAGGTCCGGCACCGCAGCCTCGTCCTCCAGGTCCGGTTCTGCCTCCTCATCTTCCTCGGGTCCAACTTCGGCAGCCTCCACCTGGCTCTGGGGGATGTCGTCCAGGACATTGCCATCTTGAGGCAATTGACTCAGCCGCTCTTCGTCGATGACGATGCATCGATAGCCAGGATGATGGCGCCGGAGGTAGTTAAGCCATATGGCAACTGGCTGGCGGCGTACACGGAACTGGCGGGTGAATTGCCGGCTAAGGTTTGCATGGGACGACGTATTGGAAGGACGGAGTAATACAGTGTTCAACTCCCGCGGCAAAAGCGGGAGTTGGTTGTACACCAAGCCAACCTCGCGGAGAAAGTGAACAACATGTCCCCGATATTTGTACTGCTGGCCCCGCACAAGCATAATATTCACGTGGACGTGAACACGGCCTATTAAAGACTCTTCAGTAGGTGTAAGCTGAGGCAATTGAGTCGGTACGGAGCCAAAATCCAACTGGTTGTCCACAGAGAAGAAGTACGGCTCTTCAGGGCCGCGTTTATCATCCTTTCGACAGCAACGCGCACAAATGCCATCAGAATCGATCTTCATCTGGAACCAACGCTCTTGACATCGACCACAAAATTGCATTTGGTCATTGTCCAGCTTTGTCCAGAACTCACGGAGGATCGCTTTATCACGACAAGTCAAGGCGCAAGCGTCCAGGTCCCCATTCCACACCGGATCTTGTGCGTGAAATACGGCCGATTCTTCAGGTGGAATCATCACTGGACTCCGGTACCGTCGTGGCGGCCCCGACGATCGAGTTTGCCTTTGAGATTTTTTTGGCCGCCCTCCTGTACCAGGGGCAGGACCACGGCGAGCACGGCGACGAGGCCCTGACTTTGTGGAAGGCTGCCGCGAGCAATGGCGAAGAGGGCTTTCGTCCAAGGCATTGCTATTATCGTTCCCGTCTTCGTCCCCTAGATCGGAATCAGACTCTACCCCTAGGTGTTCGAGGTACTTCCGTGGTCGAGCAGGTGAAAGCAGCAAGTTGAAATAGTCCTCGACGTCAACATCAGATTCAGAGAACTGTCCCCTGTCATCCGCTTCCTTGGTCATTCCATCCCCATCTAGGAGCTCATTTGGCTGTAGTCGATCTTGACTCCCATCTACGTTCCGTGGTTAGCTTGAACAAACTGCCGGGACCACAGCACACGGATACCTTCTCCAGGACCATCAGAACCTTCAAAGACGCCGAGTTGAGAGATTGTGGGAGTTAGTGACACAGCCTCCCCTGCACGGCGTCGTGAACGATGGTCGCGCCGAATAGTGGCCTGCTTGACCCTGGCGCCGGCCTTGGAGGCATCATCTTGCGAGTCCTTCCCGCCCTTATGGAACCTAACAGCCAGGTAAGAGTAGTCCACACCAGTCGTGCTGCTTCGGACAGTAGATGGATCAGAATGTGAGGCGACAGGATCGGTCGAGGGCGGCACAGGCGGTGAGGGAGCTAGAGCCCGGAAGAGCCGCGAGCTCGCTTGGGTTGGTGGGATTGGCGTCCCCAGCACTATCTGCGGCTGGCTGCCTGGCTCTCCGAACAAACTCCTAGCTGTATGTTGTTGCCGTAGCTTCTCTGGCGATGTAGGTTGGGTTCCAGATCTCTGGTTAGGAGGCGATAGGCCAGCGTCTCTGTCGGTTCTTTTCGGGGCAGATCTCTCAGCTGAGGTAGGACGGACGGCCAGCTTTCTCAATGTAAGGACGGCACCTTTGGACCTGGCACGCTTGATCAGGTTAGGGAGGCATATATAGTATATCAATGGTGTCAGTTACCTCGGAATTGCGGTGGTCCCGGCATTCCAGACAGGTCGTAGTTGGATTGGCAGATTTCCTCCTGCTAACGAAATTACTTGGTGATTTTGTTCGGTCGCAACTCCTTTAAAATGCCTGGCCCGACTTTGGAACTTGCCCGTCGTAGAGTTGACCGAGGTGATGGGTGAGACAACAGCGACGCCAAAGATAGACCTGAGCTTCACGAGGCGGATTGCTGGTAGTCCGCTCTCCCGAGCGGGCGTCCATCGGACAAGTCTCCTTGCCGACGTCCACGTATAAACGGCCATCGAGCACGTGAGAAAAATCCAGGACGCGGTGTATTTTAAGGTCAAAGTTTTGCATAACCGCGAGTAGATCTGATGGTGCATCAGGATACTTGAACTGCAGTTTGGTGCCTTTAGCTTCAACGAAAAGCTCAGGATCGCGAAAATCCCGTAATCCTGCCTGGCTTACCGCTGCGAGGATATGATCCCATAGCCTCCCCAAGCATTGCGGTGGTAAATAATAGGACATGCGGAGTTGGGAATGATAGCTAGGGGTCTCGAGCAGACGATCTTCTACTTTAGGAGCACGGCATGTTGCGACCGCATGGCGATAACTCGCTGGCAAGTGCTGGAGCACGTCGGCACCACAGACTTGGCGGATTGCGGGGTAGAAGATTTGATCAAACCACCGTGACAGCTGCTCGTCAGTCAATCGGTAGAAGGCGTTGTGACATATCAAATGTGGAAAAAATAGGTGGAGCGTGAAGAAATCGGCGCCTTCAACCCTCGCAAATATGAAATGCGGAACATCTTTGAGTCGCGATGGAATAAGCCTTGGCCGTTCAGTATTTGGAGCTGTGCGGTCTAGGGTTATGTGAACGTCTGAGAGAATGTTTTGGCAATACTGAGGTGCCGAATAAAACCGGATCCCATGAATGGCTACCTCTGGAGAGTCCACAAAGCCTAAGACGCTGTCGATATCATATGAAACGGCCGGAGGAGTCTGATAAGACTTTTCAACATGAAGGCACGCTTGCCTCGGTTTAGGGCTGGAATTCCGATCCGTACAGCCAGAAAACAAAGTCTGCCACTGACTAGGGCTCAGACAGGCTGTCTTACTATCCCTGCCGTCCATAGAGGAGGAAAGAAGGTCCTGTTTATCGAGTGTATGTGGTACGTCATGAGGGAACAGTTCGGCAAGTCCGTGGTGGTTGTTTGCTTCCTCTGCTTCGAGGTGTGCTGTAAGAAATTCTTGATGCTTTTGAGC
>AZNH01000053.1:1971-25545 GCA_000814955.1 Metarhizium guizhouense ARSEF 977 | reverse complement strand
AATGCACCATGGACTGCTGTCTCAATTCGAATCGGATGGAATTCGTGGAATCGATAGTTGGCACTGACCTGCTCAACTTTGTAGTCGCAGCAGTTTGAGTTGTGGCCTTTAGTATCCACCCCCTCAGGATGGCCGGACCGGTGACGAATTGGAAGGCTGGCCGTGAATATAGCTTCCGGGCTTTCTTCAAGCTCCGGGTCTGTTAGTGGCGGCGTCGGATACCCTAGCTCTTCTGACCTTTCACATGCATCTTCATCGTCCTTCCCGTCTGGTTCATCCTGCGTGCCTGTGTTCACAACGATTTCATCCAGGATCTCTTCTTCATCTGATTCATCAGAATATTCGAATGTTTCTTCTTCGAGCATAGACTCCATAACTTGCTGTTCTTCTGGGATTTCAATTTCTTCCAGCAGCTGACTTATGGTTTGTCGTAATTCGGGTTGAGCTATCTTGTTCTCAAAGAAAGCCGACTCATTGAAGATAACATCTCGGGTTAAGATGACCTTATTCCTGTGCGGAACCCATATCTTGTAGATATTTGAGGATTGGTAGCCCACGAGATAACCAATATGTGCTCTTGGTTCAAGCTTCTGCTTTCTTTGAAGCTTGAGTTGGGCGACTGCTGTCATCGCAAAAGCCTTACAACCATAAGCCTTTAAATGACTAAGTATCGGTTGCTTCTTAAAAACACATCCGAATGGGCTGTGCCATTTGTTACGTTCAAGAGGTGTGCGATTGCGTAGATAACATGCAGCCTCCACAATATCCTTCCATAGGGTATGTGGTAACTTTGCTGCTATTCGCATAGTACGGGCTTTCTCCATGATAACACCCCCTGATCTCTCGGCGCCTCCATTCTGGGCCTGAGTATTCGGGGCTGACCTCTTTGCTTCAATGGATCGAAGTTTCAGTTCTTTCCGTACTTCCTTGCTGAATAGCTCGCCGTCTGATCGTATGACTTTTGGCTTGAAGCTGTACTGAACTTCTATCCAGTGGAAGAAGTCTCGCAGAATTCTTCGGTTTTCTTTGCCTAAACCATGGCTCTTAAGAAAATAAGGAAAAACAAGACCTGAATATGCGTCCGTGATAAACATAACTCGGACATAGCCTTGGTAGTCTTCCGTAAGATCGGTCCAGTCAACCCAGATTTCTTCGAATGGGTTGCTCGGTCTGTTTGGCCGCCTTCGGGATATCTGCCGGCGCATCTTGCCTCGGCCGCAGTGGTCGCATTCCGCTGTTTTTGGTCCTTTTAGCCTTACTCCGAGGCATTTCTTTCCTAACTGCTCAAGGGTCTTTGGGCTTGGATGACCTAGTCGGTTGTGCCACAACGTTCCGTCGGCAATAGCGTCTGTTCTTTGGTCTCGAGTGGTCCGCCTGTTCCGTTTGGCTACGTACGCAGCTGCCGCCTTTAGGCTTACATCTGTTGTTTCTCGATACTGAAGGACCCATTGTTTGTGGAGTCTTTCAACCATACACATCGGTGTTCCAGACTTATGGATGAGCCGTGTCGGAGTAGAGAATGTATCCCAACGTATGCCCCGATCATACAGACACTGAAATGATACAGCGTTGACAGCAAATGTAGGACAATATGCAGCGTCCTTGATTCGTAGGGTGCCAATTGATCCATCAGGTCTTGTGACTGGTAAATCGACTCGACCATAACCTTCGATTTTAACCTCTGAATCACCAGCAATCAGGTAGTGTTCCTGTCCGGCTTCTGGTTTTCTTATCGATTTGAACCTAGCAAGTTCGTTGAATATATCTAATGAAGCTCCAGAATCAAGAATGGTTGACGATCGTAAGGGATACTGGTCAGCTTGCAAGCAGGTTCCTAGACATATTGGAAATGCGGCTCCTTGCGGTAGTGCCTGGCCAACGATTCGTCTATCCAAGCTTGATTTGGCTGATTGTCACTTAAATGACACTTGCTTTTTCTCTTGATCTAGTTCGACCTGGTCTTTCTGGGCTGCCTTCCGAAGTTCTGCGACCTTGGCTCTTAGTTCCGGGTCAGCAGCCAAGTTTTTCTTGACAAGGGTTTCTCGACGTTTATTTGCCGTTACTCCTTCTGGCCGTAGTTCTGGGATAGCTACCCAGCAGGAGCTTAGATCATGCCCCGGTAGTCTGCAAGCTTCACAGTTCATAGCGTGTTTCTTGTTACTGCCATCTTGATTGTCTGTCCGTTGCCTCTTGCGATTCGACGGGTTTTGAGTTAAACTTTCACTCTGATCATTCTCTTTTGTGTCGGCCGGGAATGCTGTTCCTCGCCTAATTGACGGCTTTGATGGTTGTGTTGGGAGAGCAGAGCTAGCCCAGGTCCGTAACTTGACTGCTACACTTCCAATTGACCATTCCTTGCTTGCGTCGGTGGCTTTTGGAGGCGTATGAATTAAAGCTCCTTGAATTGCCAATGCTGCCTCTCGTAACCTGCCGTGATTGCTAAGGTCATTTAGCTGCAATAGCTGCTGTACCCCTCGCTCAACGGCCCGGTTATAATCTTTTGTTTTTGAAACAAATGATTCTGCAGCTTGTCTGCTCCGACTGTGGTTGTGATGCCGTAGTCGCAGTTTGGCTACTGGATAAGACATTGGCGTCCGTATCAATTCGAGGTGGCACCCCTATCAATCAAATTTGCAATGGCTACAGGCAGACTGGACGCAGACAGGTGAGGTGATGAAAGAAATTGAATAACTATTGACTATAGTGTGGAATCCTGATCGCACAGCCTCACATCGGCAGACCAAGCTCCAGCTGCCGAGGATGGGACGTTGGGCACTTGGAGGGAATGGCCTCTGAGCAGGACGGTCGGTTCACGGAAATGAGGCTTGTGGGTGCAGGGTAAGAATGCATCGTGGGGCTTCAGGTGAGTAGAAAACCGTTACGATCTGTAGGTCATGTAGTGTCAAGGCCCTTTAGGGGTGATCCCTCCGGGCGTAAATAAATTACATTACATTACATTGCCCAATTTAAACACTATCATCCTCTCCTTGCCTCGTTGGCCTTCAAGCACCTCAAAGATAATTGGCGAACATGGTCTTGAAGTAGTCATTGAGGAACAGCCCCTTTGGGTCGAGCTGCTGGCGTATCGCAAGGAACTGCCGGATGCTCTCCTGATCCTCGGTCTGCGCAAAATGGCTGATCGCCCCGTCGCGCGTTTTGTTGATATGAGGGATGCCGCCGTGACGCACTGCAACCTCGTTAAAGGCGAGGCGAAACTCCTTCCACTTGGGTTCCTTCGGGTCAGGGTACTCAGGGTCAATTGCCATCATGTTGGCGCTCCGCGATCGTGATAGCAGGGACTCCCGATCCTGCTTGATAAAGTAGACCAGTGCAGGCAACGGCAAGATGAAGTCATGCTGCCGCCGAAACCGGTCGCTCAGCTGCAAAAATGCCCGAATCATGTCACACCATTTTCCCTCGGGGAACACCCAGTCATAGAATTCAAAGTTTGGATCATCTGCGGCGTACATGACTCCACGATCGCACGGATCGATGATATAGCGACTGTGGCGGATGATCTTTAGTGGCAAGCTGACCATCGCGTTGTTGATCAGTCCGGCCACTTCTGCTGACGGACGTAGCGCCGTCACGGCCTTTACCAGCGGCAGAAACAGACCGCCGAACAGACTGATGTTCTTGCTTTCAATCGAATCCAGCCAGGCGGTTGGGGAACTCGGCCTCGGTATCGCCGGATCCAAGAACTTGCGGCACTGCCATAGCAGCTCGCCGGTGTTTGCAAACAGCATACCAAACACCTGGTCGTTATCTGCTTTGAGAGCCTGCAGTTCGGCTGCAAAGTTGTCCATGAATGTGTCGATTTGCCCGACCTGGAAACTGACATGCAATGGCTGCGTCTTGAAGATGCGCACGGTGACCTCATAGACGACGCCGAGCATACCAAAATGGGACCGAATGGCAGGTAGGTATTCCGCATTCTGTGATTCTGAGATTTCCATGATCTCGCCACTCGGAGTGACCAGCTTCACGCCGAGAACATACGACGAGAACTGCGCAGACCGTTTCATGGAGGTGTCATTGGCGTGCGTGCCGCTGATGGCGCCAATTTGGAAATTGCCCCATTCTAGGACGACAGGAGGCTGGAGGTCGAGTTCTTTCAAGTGGCCGCACAGCTGGTGCAGGGTCACGCCTCCTTCCACGGTGACAGTCAACCGCTCCTTGTCGACCTCAAGGACGCGAGCGAAATTCTTCATCGAGATGACGGTGCCGGTGCCCACTGTGCATTCAGTGGTAGAATGCATGGCTCCGACGACGGTCAGTCGTTGGCCCTGCTCATAAGCTTGTCTGACGGCCGCCTGAACCTCCGAAACCTGCGTCGGCGTCTTGAACTGGCCATGGGGTACCTCATATCGGATTTCGTCATTCCAGTTGACAAGGGAGACCATTGTTGGATTCTGTTTCCGGTCGAATCTGGGTATATGAAGAGGGATTGTAGTAAGAATATGAGAGGAACTGAGAGCAAAGGTAATACTGGTATGGACGTGATACACCTCTTAAATACAAAAAACCACTGCCCAACTGTCTGCTGTTTGATTAGTTAACAGGCTATCCAATAATAATGGGAGAAAAGAGAGTTCTCTGGGTTGTCCGTTTTCACCCACGAATGAAGAAAACTACGCGTCACGGTGATACGAGGGACCGGAAGTTGGTGTGACTCTGAGCCACTATTATTTCTTGCAGAGGATTTCGTCTGGCCGTAATCTAGAAAACTTAAAACACTTGTCTAGGCTTTGACGCCGCAGAGGCTAATACGAAGCGTGTTGGTAGTAATACTGCATCAGGATTGAATGCTACCGTCCGACTGAATCGTGATCTGTGTACCATACATGCCGATGGAATTGGCTCGAATCTGTGGCTGGAATTTTATAAAAACGTTAGGTGATTGGGGCAACCCGAATTGCGGCGGCCGTAGGCGCCAGCTATGTGGCATTGATGTACTACTTCGGTCGGCGTAAGATATCATCGCTCTGGGGAATGTTTCGAAAAGCTAGAACTGAACCTTATCCATGTCTCATCAGGATACGACATTCCCAGTGACCTTCCTGCTTTGAAACGGCGTGTAGATATCTTCTGCACCTAAAGAATCGCGTCTTTCTACTGCTACGCACCTTTCACTCCCGTTCTACTCTGCATACTGCCATGAACACCATCTTTGACATGACCGGGAATATAATCCAAGGTTTCGTGGCCGTTGCCATGGAGCCTCCATCATGGAGGCTGTGACCAATACTGCCAGAACAGTCAACAAGATGGCGAACGACGCGGGCACCGCTGCGTTGAAATTTGAGGCGCTATTGCCAGCACTGGCGTTAAGGTCAAGCAAGATTTCGCCTCTGCCTGGATTAAGATTGCGGGCGATTCAGTCGGTACTATGGCCAAGGTTGGCTCAGACGTTGGAAGCACCATGAGTAGGGTGGGCGACACGGCCAACCTCCTTTACTGAAGTACCGTTGCATCGCGGCAGCTAAGTTATAGTTTGTTCACCCCTAGCTGTGTCTCATTCGAGGCCAGCCCCTGCCAAAAAATTACTTTGGAGGCGGCTGATTGATAGGATTCGTCTAACGTCAAGTACTGAAACTTAGGGTTCGAGATATGATATATAAAAAGTAATTTTTGCATTCCAGACACCTTTATTCTTATCAAATAATCGAGAACAATTTAGCAGAGGCAAATATGTAACACATGACGCCTGTGGCGAGAGCCTCGAAGGACGTTCACTTACGAACCTGGACACTTACTATTTATCGCAACTCGCAGCTCCTACGTCTAGTCCAAGAAAAGTTTGCTTTAGCGGCGGCTAGTTGGCAGGGCTTCATCCAATCTCAAGCACTCGAACTTACATTCCACGATAAGATCGCAGAAGTGGTCACCTCCGCTACGCGTTTACATGTAGCACTCTCAGTACAAGTGAGCTCAGTCCCTATGTAATGGTTCCACCGAGATTGTTGGATTCTGGCCGGCTAAAAACGCAGCAGGCTTTTACCATTCGCCGATATCTCTCAATCCAGAAAACGACAAAGGCGGCAGGTTAATACCGTCACTGAGGCATCAGAGGTTTTACGCTTTGTAGGATCCGCAAGACCACCTCGATTTTCCTAATGCTATTTAATACGACTATATTACGATTATAACCGTAGAGTACACTATTAGTCTTATTTAATTCACGGAGGCGATTAACCTTCAGACAGGGTGGAGGGCGCCAGTACAAACCCTCACCAGTCTTTACTTTTCGTAAAGCCACGCGATACAGCGTTGCATACAAATTGCACAAGGTGTGGATCTCCACCTAGTGGCAACTCTATATTGACTTCGAGTGGAATACCACCGTAGCATCAGCGATTTGTCGATATCT
The DNA here is from genome assembly GCA_000814955.1 of Metarhizium guizhouense ARSEF 977. Lineage (NCBI taxonomy): Eukaryota > Fungi > Ascomycota > Sordariomycetes > Hypocreales > Clavicipitaceae > Metarhizium > Metarhizium guizhouense. The sequence continues at coordinate 19,175 of AZNH01000053.1, read as the reverse complement.
GAAAGACCATTGCCCTAAACAATGTTCTTGATGCCATTTCCCTTCCCCGATGAGACAGCCTATATATCCCTAGTAATTCATCGTTTGAATCTCTAGCTATCAAGCCTTGGAAACCGAAGTTCAAAAAATTTTTGTCTTCCTTCTACCATCTTGCCTTGTGACTCGACCTTTGAGTTACAGCTTTCAAGCTCAAATCCTAGAATTCCCACCAGGAGGCCTATCCGGTTAAAATGGACAACCAAAAAAGTTCCTTCCAACCCTCATTCATTGAGCGGATCGCCATCTTCATATTCCAATTCATCAACAAATTCGTTTCGTGGTTCAAGCTCCCTGGTATTTTGGGGGCGCTGAATCTGGCCGCCATACGCATTGAGCTGCGAGGCCATAATCTCCACGATGGCTACGCATCGACTTCTGCTCAAGGAAATGCCCACGATGAGCCCATGGACGATGAACGCTATCTCAATGCGCGTCACTCATCTGGCAAGTTCAACTCGCTCGAATGCCCCCTCATGGGTAGTGCTGGAATGCGCTTCGGTCGAAACTTTCCAAGAAAGGATTGCCCGAAGCCGACTGTAAAGGAACTCTGGACGCCAAATCCAAGGCTCGTAAGCGAGCGCTTCATGGCACGCAAACCGGGTGGCTTCATCCCGGCCACCACGCTCAACCTACTTGCTGCTGCTTGGATCCAGTTCCAGACTCACGATTGGTTCAACCATGAGCTGGTAAGATTTGACACTTTGAAAAAGGTTAACTAGCTAACCTTGATTGGCAGAATGATGAATCCTTTACTGTTCCGCTACCTGCTGGCGACCAATGGTCAGACGACCGTATGCAGATTCCCCAGACCAAGCCAGACGCCACACTTGACCCCTCTGACGTTGAATGCCCCGGGTACAAGAACCTGAACACGTCTTGGTGGGATGGCTCGCAGATTTACGGGTCAAGTGAGGCAGTGACTTCAAATCTCCGGTCCCGGCACCCAGATGGAAAGCTTATGGTTACTGAGGGCGGTATAGAAGGCTTCCTGCCTCGAGACAAAGACGGCAATCCCCTCGCAGGCTTTAACAATAATTGGTGGATAGGCATGGAGATACTCCATAGCCTGTTTGCTCTTGAGCATAATTCCCTCTGCGACATGTTTCGAGAGTCATACCCCAAGTGGACTGGGTTAGATTCCCCCCCCCCCGCGGCCGGGGGGCGCGTTTACACTTCAAGTTTACTTTAGCTAAAGATTTCCATAGGGACGAGATATTTGACAAGGCCAGGCTAGTTAACTGTGCGTTAATGGCCAAGATTCATACAGTCGAGTGGACTACTGCTATTCTCGCACACCCTGCTCTTCAGATTGGTATGAATGCCAATTGGTGGGGTCTTGCTGGCGAGACCCTCACGAAGCTGGCTGGAAGAATATCAAAGAGGAGCGAGATCATCTCTGGCATCCCCGGTTCGGGTGTTGACCATGACGGCATTCCGTACAGCTTGACAGAAGAGTTCGTATCCGTTTATAGGATGCACTCCCTCATTCCCGGTAAGGCAATCCCGCCGAGTATTCCACTTACATCTTTCTAACCAACATGTTCAGACAATATCGCCTTCTTCAACGCTAAAGAAGGGAAGCACCAGACCACGATCCCCGTAGCAGACATGACCTTTAAAAATGCGCAGAAGCCTCTTGCCCAGGGCCTCTCGTTTGCCGACATTTTCTACTCCTTCGGCATCAACTTTCCTGGCGCCATTACCAACAACAACTACCCCGACTTCTTGCGCGATTTGACCTCCCCGGATGGCCTCCACCGCGACATGGGCACCGTCGACATCTTACGCGACCGCGAGCGCGGCGTCCCGCGGTATTGCGACTTCCGACGCATGCTGCGTATGCGAGTGCCGATGACATTTGAGGAGCTTACCGGCGGCAACAAGGCTCTCGCCAAAGAGCTCTCCGAGGTCTACGAGGGAAACGTTGAGACAGTCGACACACTAGTTGGATCGCATAGTGAGCCTGTGATCCCCGGCTTCGGCTTCAGTGAGACGGCGTTCCGCATCTTCATTGTCATGGCATCCCGGCGGCTTAAGAGCGACCGCTTTATTGCCGGGCAGTGGAACGCCGATACATACACGAAGGAGGGTTTACACTGGGTGCAACATAGTACCATGAAGGATGTGCTGATTAGACATTTTCCCGAGTTGAAGGAGACGCTAAAGAAGAGTAAGAATGTGTTTGCGCCTTGGATGCAGATGGACGAGTCAAAGAAGTATCAGGGGCTTGAGACGACGGTTTTCAAGCCTGCGTAAAAGTGTCGGATAAGGCTGCCTCTGTTAGTTGAACAAGCAGACTTGACGTAATTGCTAGATGTCATAAAATCATCCATATCAGTAGTTGAGAGGCTGGCCAGCCACCCTGATTTCATCAGGTGGCTGGGAAGTCTTCTAAACTAAAGATAAAAGACATGAACGCTTCTGAAGGATAGAAAAAAAAAAAACAATAATTTCAAGAAATAAGCTTAGTTAACAATGAATCTCATAACGTGACAAGGGGTGCAGGGGCTTGCCAGTGACGAGATGCATCGGGACCCTTTGCCGGAGTCAGTAGCGTTCACAGATCTTGGCCCAAAGCTTTCGTACTATGCTGCCTATCCACACCGCGGGGAAGCTCTCACAGACTTGAGCTTTTGGGAGTACATGTCATTCGTCTCTCTGCGTCGACGAGGCACAAACATCTCCGCCTGGGCAACTCAGGTTACGTTCAACACCAACACTGAGCCTGCTGAGAGATGGGTCCAGGTATTGCGACGCCCAGATAAATTGGCCACGCCAGTCATAACAGGATATCTGGGGACAGATTTAGAAGAGCATGTCGAACATTACTTCCAGAGGTAACTAAAAGTGCCAGTAGGGAGGAACGAAGATAGGTCAATTCTAATATCGCAGCAGAAACCCTGTACTTCTACTAGCCCTGTTGGCGGCTGATACATGGGCACCCGGGTGCCCATGTATCAGCCGCCAACAATACGAGGGCACAGGGGCAGCTGCTTGTTGAAATAAACTCCAGTCAAGCCTCTTGCACAGCTATGTGCTTGCGAACTGACTTGACAGATTGCGGGAACATTTTCAGAGGCATGGTTGACATCGGCATGGTCATCAATGACGAAGTCACGTCGCAAACCAGCCACAAGCCTATTAGCGTACGCCAATCGAGATACGGCCATAACACTGCCATCAACAGAGAGTCATAGGTCGCTTCCTTTTTGGAGACAGTTCCTTCTTTCCACCTCTTTGGAACGAGCGCCTATTCGCGCTCAGCGACAAGAAAAAGCCACGCCTACACAACATAACTCTGGATGCCAAGGTTAGTACTCGGCCCGGCTCTATACGCGCAACCCGCGCTGCGAGAAGTTAGACAACCTCTCACCCACAGTCATGCACTGAGCAGTCAAGATTTGAAATTGGCCACGGACCCGCTCCCGCTGGCCATGACCGAGTAAAGCCCGTGAGGAAGAACGGCATCCTCAAACTGCCCAACCAAAATCAGGCACCTTCGCTTCCGAACTGGTTGGTCCAATTGATTTGCTTCGCAACATCCTCTTTAGACGCCGCAGGATGTGAATCTTCTAGTGCCATCTCGAAGTCCTTCAGTGCGACATCAGGCGCCAATATTTCATCTGGGTTGACACCGTTGTAAGTCATCTCAATCTTTTCTGGGTCACTTGGTGAGCACGGCGTCAACATTCGCTTCCCGTCTTTCATAACCTAATAGTTGTTAGCATGTTCTAGAGGATACATCATGATTCGGGCCAAAACATACAACCTTGAAGTGAGTTGCCCGCAGGATCTTGCGGACAGGACGCATCAGAGCATGCTGGACCACGTTGGTAATATCACTTCCAGAAAATCCATCCGATTTGTTGGCAAGGACGGTGTAATCACTAGCCTGCAAGGCAGTATCAGTGTCACCAACAGCCAGTTTGAACATTCTCGCTCGGCCGTTGAGGTCTGGAAGACCAATGTGGACACGTCTTTGGAATCGTCGACGGATGGCTGCATCAAGTTGCCAAGGAATGTTAGTAGCGCCGAGAACGAGAATGCCTTTGCTGTCATTGCCCACACCATCCATCTGGACAAGAATCTCGGTCTTGATACGTCTTGAAGCTTCAGATTCACCTTCGCCACGGGGACCGCAGAGGGCGTCAATTTCGTCTATAAATATTACCGACGGCTTGTTTTCTCTTGCCACGGAGAAAAGAGCCTTGACGAGTCTGCACAAAACTGACTGTTAGTATGGCAAAAGTACCACCGCGGATATGTGAAGAATGTCCCACCTTTCACTTTCACCCATCCATTTGCTCACCAAGTCTGAGCTGCTGACACTGAAGAATGTACTGTTGGCCTCCGTTGCCACAGCCTTGGCGAGATAGCTTTTGCCGGTACCAGGGGGACCGTAGAGCAGAATACCCTTCCACGCCTGGCGTTTCCCCTGGAACAAGTTGGGGAATTTTATGGGCAATATAACGGCTTCCTTGAGAGTTTCCTTTGCGCTTTCCAAGCCTGCGATGTCTTCCCACCGAACGTTTGGCCTCTCGTGCAAGATGGCACCCGACAAGGCATTTCTGAGTTTCTTGCTTTCGTCATCTTGAAGTTCTGCCTTGCTTGTGCCAGTGGCCGAGCCATTTGCTCCCATACGCGATTTGCCTTGGTTGGCGTTGTTATCGGCCTCGGATTGTGGAAACTGTTTGATATTTTTGGCGCGACCGAGATACATTGCCATCTTCTCTTGCATGATTGTCTTGAGTGCCCTGCTTTTCTCCCACTTGAGGGTTTTAATCCACATCTCCATGCCGGACATGTAGAGATCGAAGGCGCTCTGGTATTCTTTGGCATAGTCGGCGGTAATAGCTTTCTGGACCTCGGCGATGGCCCGGTCACGGAAGTTGGTCGACATGCTGCGCCGACGGTGATGCCGACTATAGGTTATGTAGGTTAGTGTGAGACATCGTGAATCGGATGATAGTCCGGTTGAGAATAGAGGAGGCGAACGAACGAGTCCTGGTGGTGTACGCGAGAAAGAAGGCAGACGCGCTGCTCAGCATCGTCAATGGAGGAGCAGTAGCTGGATGCGAGGGCGTGGCGTCTTGATGCAGTCGTCGCCGGCATGGAGGATGCGGTTACGTCAGAGCTAGCCAACTGGTACCTCACCTCACCTGGTTCTGGTGGGTTTGGCGGGGTAGCATTCAAGTGTCGGGGGTGGTGGCGAGCAACGGAGGGGCTAATTAATGCTGTAGTTCTCACTTCATCCGTATTCCCTTCAGTGTCCTGCATTGTCTTCTCGAGGCACCGGCCATGCTTTCTGCACCGAGGAGAACCGTACTTTGCGCAAGAGACTGTGCTGACCTTGGCGGTTGCCGACGCCGATGAGACATTCGAAAGCCTTACCTTGTGGAGTTCTCTGGCTCTCTACTCTTGTCATTCTCAATGTGGAAAAATTCATCTAGGTCCAGCTTCATGGCCTGCAAAATTGAGCACCACTAGGACGGACAGGTTCGGGTTGGCCATGTGGCTGCTGTACTAAGGGTCCGCACGATATTTTGAGTGTGTCCATTGGATGACTTGTGAATGGATAAAGCGATCTCAACCTACTGGAGTATCGTTGCACAGTACTCGGTATCGTGGGTGATAACATGGGCACAGAATCTCGCACAACTTATTTCCAGTCCTATGTTAAGATTATTCTAAAAAAGTTTAGATCCAGTGGATATTGTGTGTAATCCTTAATTGAGATTTCATGTGCTCGTTATTTGAAGACAGCGACGTCCTGCATATGTCCAAATTCTGAAACAGCAGCATTTGGCAGGTGCTAGAGGGAAACTTCGCAGTGGTCCAGTGTTGGGCCTGCTGCGGACTACTGCGGCAGTGGAGCGCCCCCCAGCCAGTGGTGCGCCTCCCATAATAGTAAATGGGTTGCTTCTTGCGGGACAAAAGCTAATGCGCATGGTTTAGATACCGGTGCAGCTTGCTGGGATTACGCAAGAAATTGCCACTGATCTATTGCTTTGGGGGAAGCGTACTGGGCTGCTGTGGACTGCAATTTCAGGTCCCTGTTGCTGTGCGCGTTGTTTGACGGCTGAATTGCCAGATGGGACATGCTGATCGCAACCCATGATGCCCCTTGGTGCGGCATCCATGCGTCTAAAAAACCCAGTCTGGCTTGGCTTTCCATAGTGAGAGGAAGAGGCATGAGAAGACTTATGGAGAGCGAAAGCTTCTGGAGCTGTAGACAATTGCAGAAGCGCTGCTTGGCATTGAGATTGAATCAAGCGAACTGGCTACGATGCCTTAAGTGAGTTATTTATCAGCGGCTGACTATATCCGGGGCCAAAAGGGGGGGGTGGGAGGAGATGATTACTGAAGGGTCAAAGGTCTTGTCAACAGTTTCGTATATCTCTGGTATGGCCGTTGGTGCCTCGCAGCTGTCATTGGAAGTGCTGTTGGCACCGAAATTCCATAGAAGTGCAAGCTGAGGTACATCGCCCAATGTACTGTGGGGCTAGTTTTCTGTCGTCTGAACTGTACCCTTTTAGCGTGGCAGGGATCATGACCAATCATATCGCAGCATTCTCGATTCTGTACTTCTCGATACACAGGAGAGGCAACCCCACGCGGGTTGCGCAAGAAGCCTTGAGGAACGAAAGTTTGAGGAGGCAGGGATAAAAGAAAAAAAAAAGCACGTATTGAAGAGTGCGCGATGACATGAGGCCTGGCTGAGAGGTATTTGCAAGCCTTTCCATGTCGGAAATAGTCTCTGGTGAAGCACCTCCTTTCCTATTGATAGCTTCAAGCTCTAGATAGAAACAACAAGAACAAGAAGAACAATGATCATATGACTACTGCAGTAGCTAGTGATTACCGCCTGTGAACCGACAGTGGGATAAAAAGCAATGAGAATTGTAAGGGTTGGATGGGAGGAAGATTAGATAGTAATTGACTTCTAGACCTTGGTAATTTGATCACGCCTTCCTTTTCTCAACACGTATTTACTAAGGCATTTGAGGGTCTGAATGTACAACCAAAGTGAGCTCGAACATGAAGGATAGGGAAAGGAATTGGGACCTGCGCACACTCCAGTGCTTGTAAATTAATAGATTTGTGTATCACGCCAAATATAGTAGAATATGAAAATATAGTAAAAAACAATAAAATGAACGTGCGGAAGCGCACCGGACAGTTCAACCCAACATTGGACCTACCCGACCATTGACCTTTGCGGTTCTGCGGAGTGGGGAGGCCGAGAAATGATATTCATTGTCCGTGGAGCTGTTGAGACTGGAGTTTCTGAGATTATTATATGCGCAGGCACGCACAAGCTCTATGGTATCTACCTACAGAGTAGTCTTGCGCACTACTACGCGTACTTCTTGATGCTTGCCATTCCAAAAAGACTACAAAATGCGTGCTGATATTGAATTCGTGACTTCAGACCATGTCACGCTGCGTGGCTGGTTTTACCAGCCCGCCAATGCGTCGCATCCTCTGCCTTGCCTGGTCATGGCGCACGGTTTCTCGGCACTCAAGGAGATGGATCTGAATAGCTTTGCCGAGTTCTTCGTGTCCACGTTGCCGATAACTTGTCTCGTTTATGACAATCGCGGGTTTGGAGACAGTGACGTCCAGCACGGCCAGCCGCGCCACGAAATCATCCCTGCGCAGCAGACCAGTGACTATTCTGATGCCATAACCTACGCACAGTTAAGGCCCGAGGTTAATAAGGATAAGATTGGCATATGGGGGACCTCCTACAGCGGCGGCCATGTGCTCTGGGTTGGAGCCGTGGACCGTCATGTCAAAGTAGTTTTGTTACAAGTACCATGCGTTGATGGATATAGCAATTTTCACCGCCTGATCCGACCAGACTTCATTCCGGGCTTGAACCTGCTGTTTGAGAATGGTTAGCAACGCTCGCGCAATTTGATTCCATTGCTGACGGCAACCAGATCGACTCGGCCGTGCGCAAGGAGAGGCAGCTGGGGTCCTCCCCGTGGTTGACCGCGACGTCCGCAAGCCATCGGCGTTGCCAACGCCGGATAGCTACGACTTCTTCACCATGTGGAGCCAGAAGAGCCGTTGGAAGAACAATGTGACGATTAAGTCGTGCGTATATCCCATGTATAGACGCTTTCAGTTCTAGTTCAGGCCAAGGAATGCTAACCCTTGGTAATGGCGAAGCATTAAGGCATTTCGTGAATACAATGCATCGGCCCATATCCACCACATATCACCGACACCTCTCCTCATGACGGTAGCACAGCATGACGTGCTCACGCCTACCGATCTCGCATTGGAGGCATATTTGCGGGCACTCGAGCCCAAGAAATTGCATATTTTGCCTGGAGGACACTTTGATGCTTATTCTGGGCACAATTTTGAGAGAAATACCAAGGCCCAGGCAGAGTTTTTAATCGAGCACCTGTGTAGTTGAGCATAGACTTAACCTCTCTAGGCTCAGACAACTTGCCAACTACACCACACGATACCATGAGTTCATGACGCACATTCCATTGCACGGCATTTGATGTCAAATGCCGAGGAGTAGGTAATTAGGGTTGCAAAGCCTCCGAAAAATACGGCAGACCAGACAGACCGTAAAAAAGTCATAGAAAAAAAATATAACGGCCAGTTATTTTTCGGCCCTAAGCCGGTTTGCAGACTCCATGGGACCGATTATTTTGTTGTAAGATAACTCTTATAAGATAACCCTCAACATATTCATGTCATCAGGTCGACGAATCGCGGCTACCAAGAGTGACCCTGACCCCGCCTTGACCCCAGATCTAAATGTAGATTGGATTAACCCTAACCCCAAACCCAATCGACCAACCCCCACCCTGTGTGGCGATGTCTGGTTTGATCCGCTTAAAAGATGCTGTTTCCTCAATCCAGCCTCGTTCTGAAATCCTTTCTTCCAATGCGCCAGGCTGGAAGCAGACATGGACGCACCTGAACGATCCGTTAAACGCCGACAATACCGTAGTTGCGACCGTTGCCGCAAGAGCCGGCGAGCATGCGACGCTTTCGCTCGTGGCGTCGACCCATTGCGACCGAATTCCTCCAGCCATGGTCGGCTGCAGTCGTGCTCGCTATGCCTCCGAGGAAATATGCATTGCACGTTCGAATGGCTACGCGCTATACCCCAAGATAGTCTCCCTCGAGGAATCAAGCGAAAACCAGATACACGAGAGCACGCACCATTGAAAGCGCCATCTTCGGATGCTCCTCGTGTCCTTGCTCCGACGGCGCAAGTTCCGTTTTCTCACGCAACCGAGCTTTGCCATGACTACCAAGATTTCGAGTCAACACTGGCTTTCCAAGGCTCAATGCCGCACTTTCCGGGCCCAGCTTGGTTTGAGGATAGCCAGCCCATTACCTCTGACTTGGCTCGGCGCGAGCGACAGCACGACTTTGCTACGTTCCGCGCATTGGATCCTCTGCTCTCTGGTGGCCAAAACGCGTCCCTCGTCCAGCAAAACGGTTGTCAACGGCTATATAACGGGCTGTATGATGGAATCGAGTTCAGCAACCAAAATGAATGGAGAACCACGCAGCACGACGCCCCCGAATCACGACTATCCTCTAGCGCTTGGCCGGACCGTCTGTCATCAGTGCCAACTCAGACGCCGTCTACCCTCACTCCTCAAAGCTGCAATCCTCCATGTGGTTCCAATATAAACTTGTCGAGTGAGGACATGCGAACGCCAATAGAAGCCCCGCGTACTGGCGACATGCCTGCTGAAGACCAGAGGTTGGCCTCGATCAACCAGCAGGAGAGCCGTCTTGCGCAGTGCACGAGCAAGTCCATGATCATATCCGGATTCAAGAAAATCTACAAGGACAGCGTAGAACACTCTCTCGAATGCTGGCTTACGGAACACAACTGCCCGTACGAAATACGACCCAAGACTCGCCATGGGGGTACCCTTCTGGCAACGGACTCTGCCAGGACTACTACCAGTCTATACCAAAGAGTTCGTGAACTCGACTCTGCTCTTGGGTCGCTTCGGAATAAGGCTTGGACGGTGGCGGAAAGAAACAGCGCTTCAAGAGCTCTGCAATTGTCCATTATGGCATTTGCGAGCCAGTGGTCTCGTGCGACGCACAACATGACCATGGACACGGAGGCACACACGGAAAGCAAGGTCGACATTATGGACTCGGATGGATTCGAGTTCACTCTGCGAATGAGTCTCTGGAATGAGACTCGGCAGTGCTTAGAACGTAAGAAACAGTGTGACTCTTTTCTGACCATCTTGGCAGAGGTGGTGTTCGCACTCGTGCAACGACCTGCCTCGGGAGACTCTCGACTTGACGAAAAAGGACGGCAAGGTGAATATCTCAATACAGCGTTGCGTCACTTGCTGGACTGGAAAGACTGGCTGGATTCCTTGCCCGTGAGTCGAGGATTCGATACTACGTTACTGTCACCAAAGACGCTTTGTAGCTTTAAACTGATCTTTTGGTTTGGCGTCATGTGCGATACAACATTATCGGTTCTACACAAACGCGACTTCATCATTCCCTGCCACAAGACTGTCATGGAGCCCAATCATCCCCGCGGCAGAGTCTCAGTTCATGACGCAGACGTCTTTGCAAGAGATGAGGATCCGGAGCGAGATGAGCCCTGCGACCTTTGGGGAACCTACTTGCTTGGTGTCAGCAATCACCACTGGAAATCAGACAACTACTCCGGTGCGCAAATGGAGAAGATTTTACAAGAGGCGATCCCTACCAAAGTTTTGCTCTGGCGGAAGGCGGGCGCTCTTCAGTCCGCCTTGAACCGGCCAACGCCCGCGAAACGGCTTGAGAAGTGCATCAGCCTTGCACTGCAGGTACACAACCATTGGAATGCGACTTATGGAGAATTTTTTGACCTCTGCATGGCACGGCATAAGAGCCTTGGCTTCAAGATACAATCGTGGTATGTCATTCTGGCTACTCACTGGCACTTGGCCTGCTTGCACATTGCAGATTGTATTCAGCAAGCCGATCAGCAGTTTAAGTCGGAGAGTCTACAGAGAGCCTTACGGCAGTCTTGTTGCCTAGTCCTCGAGATTCAAAAAGCTAGTGCCTGTGCGATAGCTTCCCTTGCGCAAGTCTCTTGCTCGGTCTGCGCCTCGCCAGGAGACGGCGGCAGCCATTCATCCTGTACTGCCGGGTGCGCCGTGCTACTTACGGAGCCGTTGACCGACGTCTTGGAAGAAGCACTGACAATGGCCTGCCAGAAGCTTCTGGGTTGGTACCGGTGTCTACGCCAGCAGGACGCAGCCAGTACGCTCTATATTTGGGCTTCTGGCACTATGACGATGCAGGAGCTGGCTGAGCAATGCACTAGCTGCATTGATGCACTAAGAATTCTAGGCCACAAGTCAGATCATTGCATTTTCAGTGCTGCGGCTCTGAGAAAAGAACTTGATCTTGCTAGTAGAGCTTCCGAGGACCCCGGTGTTGGTTGGTATGGCTGATTTCATGTCGGCCGACAGCCCCCCTTGCGCAACGGGTCTCGGACAGATTTGCGTATTTGTGATAGCACGCGCCGAAGTGATTGTCACGAACTATTTTTGCCATGACCTTGGTTGCCATCAGTCTCAATCAACATCAGAGTCCTTGGTAACAGCCGCCATCAAGGCTCATGTGAGTAATTATACCCATGTCGTCATCAACAGCTTTCCGAAAATGCCCTTTCACACAGCCAGCGACTGTAACAAGGGCTGCAAATGCAGGGCTTGGAGTCAATAGCTAAATTTTCTTAATAATAGACTTTGGTATCAAAGGTACTTGGTTTTCCTCAAGGCCTCTGGCGCCAAAGACCTCTATTTATACAGAGAGGCGGCGTGCCTTATGCCCTAGGTGTCATGATCGTAGCCCTTGTGTGACTTCCGTGTAACAGCGACCGATAACATTCAACCTTGTCAAGATTCTTGCCAACTATTCGTTCACCATTCTAAAATGGCGTACGTATGTCATGGGCCCGTATATTCCCTGGTTACGAAAGATCGTGGACCCTCACGCATGTATGTACAACGCTATAGTATGCAAAGCACAACATCACCCGTCACACAGCACGATTGTATGAGACAGCTTAGACAAAAGAAGAGACTCTTGATTTTTTTACATAAAAAGTAGAAATATACAAAACTAAATACTTGTTATAATACAGCTGCCTGGCAGGCAGCAGTATAGCAATGGCTGTTGCCTTGAATGAGCGACTTGACCTTGACATCACCATTGTGCTCATCCACGTCCTATCGCTGATGTAAAATCAGAACTCTTCCCATCAACTTAGTGCTTGTGTAATCCACCATCGTCTGCCTTTTTCAAGGCAATCTCAACAGCTTCCGCGATGGGCATGTTCAGGGGCGGCCCATGCCCAGGAATAATAATGTCAGCATCGACATTCTTTAAGGCCTCGAGCGCCGACAGTGTCTCTGGGACGGAGTGATTGAAAAACCAAGGCAACAGCTGCGGACCCCGAATGGTCGAGCATGCGTGGCCAGTGACCAGGGCATCGCCGGTGACGACAACGCGCGCAGCCGGCACGTAGAAGGCGCAATGTCCCGAGGTGTGACCATGCGTGGCGACGGCGACCGGTCGGCCAGGTACATCCAGCGGCCCGTGAGATAGCGGCTTCACGTCGGTGATTTTGATGCTCGTCGCGGCGCCGACTTTGAGCACGCGCTCCCACCAGTCAGTGGTTTGAGGCATGGGACCTTTCATGACGTCTGCCTCGGTGGCCTGCTCGAGGTACTCGCGGGCGGCGTGGTGAACCTCGATTGGATCAGCGTAGACGGGCACATTGAAGCGCTCGTGGAAGTACTGCACTGCGCCGAGGTGGTCGATATGGGCATGGGTCAACAAAATTGCACGCACGTCCTCTGGTCTGTTTCCAATGGAACGGATGGCGTCCTCGACAGCAGCGACGTCGCCGGGCCAGCCGCCATCGATGAGGGTCAAGTTGGAATCCTCGCGCAGCACCACGACGTTGACGTCGGTGCCGCTGATGCAGAAAACATTGGGAGCCACTTCGGTCATGGTGTTGGAGGTTAAAAGAAGGGCGGATAGTGCCAGAATGAGCGAGCGGGACAATGAAGTGTATGTGACTGTGCGTGTGACTGAGCGGTAGTCCAAGATGAAGGAGAAGGAGAGGGCAACTTTGGCTTTAAGTATCGCCGAGGCAGTATGAGTTCAAGGCATTTTGACGTCGGATGTTGGCTGGCTGGGTCGGCCTTGGAGACAGGAAGTTCGGAGTTTTGGCTGCGCCGTAAAACGGACTGGCAAATGGCATTGTCAAATGCGGATGCATCACGTTATTCGGATTTTGGTTGGAGAGAGAAAGGTCATGAAATGACCGGGTGGAAATTACTATATCCAATTCTTCTGTGGGTGATCAGACGTCAATTTGCATTTGAGGCGGCTAGCCGCAGGTCGCTTTGCAGAATGCTTTGAGCTGGTTCCATCACGGACCGGTGCGGGCGTCCAAAGTACCGATCGTCAGACGCTCCTGTCCGTAGTTTCCGGTTTCTGCATGTCATCACAGATCTTTAAAGTGGGGGGATATCGCCAATCGGATTCGCGAATTCGCGAAGGTGGGGGCTAGATAAAGTTTGGCGGAAGCGACAATGCGGAAGCGACAAGATCCAAAAGGCGGGGCATACACCAGACTCCAGATGTCCTTACCGCTCCGGGCCCAGCGCCGACCCCGTTTCACGGCCCACGGCCATTGACAAGTCGGTCATCGGTGCTCAGTTCGTCTCGACTCCGACCCGACTCGTAGTTACTAGTTGAAGCTCGCTCGTGCGCTGGTTCGGTGTCATGTTTTAAACCCGTCTTCGGCCTTGGGTTCTCGGAAAATTCATACTTTATCCTCCTCCAACTCCCCAATTAACATTTTACTACACTGTGTCGGAAGGACCACGTCATGGCCCGCATTCCTCTCCTTGATATTGCTGCCACCACCGAGGCTGAGGCGCGTGCATACGAGCGATTCCCATCTAACCTCGTCCGCGGCTTGTTACGCACCACACCAGGGATTACCAACGGATATCTTGAATTGGGAAACGGCTTGGCGCAGTCGACACTTCCGTCGAAACTACGCGAAATGACTATACTACGAGTTGGCCATCTCAGCCACAGCGCCTACGAGAGGATGCAACACATCGGCATCGCAAAGTCAGTTGGTGTTACTGACCAAGAGGTTGCCGCGATTGAAAGAGGCGATTATAGTGGGCTCACCCATCAGGAGGCGGCGTTGCTGAATTTTGTGGATGAAGTCGTGGCAAAGCCAAAAGCCACTTGCACCTTCGACGCTGCTTTGGCCGCCTTGGGGGAACAGGACCTGGCTACGGCGACCTTGCTAGTTGGGCATTACATGATGACGGCTCGCTTCCTCGAAACGCTCGACATTGATCTGGATGAGACGGCTACTAGCTGGAATAAAATCTAGTCCGAAACATCATCGCATTCGTCGGCTTGTTTCCTGTATAGGTGGGGAAAAGATCAGTCAGAGATGGTTTAGAGAAAACGAATCATTACGTTGCAAACCGTGCTAGAGGGTTCTTGTGACACCAGGCTACCAAATACACATTGCGGTTTGCAGTTTATATGATACTTTGAAAGAGGCGTGACTAATGTGCGCTCCATTTGAAACCGAACTTGTTGATGAGGGCCTCCCACACGGGGGATAGAAACAGGACTATAGTGACTTCGCACTCAGCATGATACATCTCGATATGAGGTTAATTCTCTGGATGCAACGAATTTACGCCTATGCCAGAGATAAATGGGTGAATTGAACGAATCCGCTACGCCTATCCAGCATGATACATCTCGATATGAGGTTAATTCTGTGGATGCAACGAATTTACGCTTATACCAGAGATAAATGGGTGAATTGAACGAATCCGCTACGCCTATCTACCCGCGTAAAGGCTGCAATAGGCTAAGACCCGGCTTCACAAAGGCAGCCAACGTATAAAAGGACCAGCTTGCCCCCTTCTCTCAGTTTGTCAAGTCTTCGTCCTACATCACCATCAAGAACAGGATGAAAGAATCGGCTCAACCTGCCTTCTGGGAGCTTGGGTTTCTGGCGAGCAGGGAGCAACGAGCCTCGCACTTCACACCGAACGCAGAGATGTCTATCACTCACGCGAACAACACGCTGAGTTATCGCCATCACGATGAATCTTACGGATGGCGAGTTAGGGAGGATGATGAGACCATCGACCCGTCTAGCTTACATCCTCAGGATTTACTGTTGTGGGATGTTGACCAGCCTTTCCCACCCAACCATTTCAACTCTAGCAATTCGGCCGCTGTTTTTGCTTGGCCAAGTGATACCAGCCCTCCTCTTCAGGGATAAACATCTTACGAATCTATTAAATTAAACGCCAAGCCTTAGCGTTTAATATAAGCTCTTTTATATAACTATTATTATTAATAGTATTATTAAGTATAAAATACTTAAGTTTATTAGGATTATTAATTTACTAAAATATAAGTATATAAGTAATTTTATTAATAAGTAATATACTATTATATTTACTTAAAAGAAATTAAAACTTAAAAAGTATTTAATATTAAATAAAATTATAATTAATAAATTAAGTATTAATTTTTAAAAATAAAATATATATTTTTAAAGTTTAATTATTAAAAGAAAAATAAATTTATAATTAAGTATAATTTAATATTTTAATATTACGACCTAGTTATAAGCTATAGTGTAAGTCGTAAGTTAAGCTAGTTATATAAGCTATTAAGTAGTATAAGTATAATAGCTAATAAATTAATAGTTAAAGTATTATAAGTAATATAAAGTATTTATAAATATTATAAATAAATTACCATTTTGGCAGCGAGATGATTAAGGATGCTCTATGCGATATCCCAGACTCTGCGGACTCTGCGTGTTGTGGTTCACCCCCTAATTCCACACCCGATATTCGAGACTCGTCGGATTTCACGCCTCCAGAATTGCAATTGCAAACCCCCAACTCTTGCAGACCATTAACGCCCAATAAACAAGCCACAAGGCGTATCGAGGTTATTGACTTAACAGGGGACGAAATGGAGTCTTCGTTGGATGTATTGGATCCGGAACCAGCAAGACACGCAGCGAGCGGCGGAGTTATCGAGAGAGGAATCAGCGTCGTCGACCTAACCCAGGATGATGACGAGGAGAAATTTGGATCCTGGTACGATGACAACTGTGACGACACAGACTACCATTACAGGAGTTGTTATGAGAACCAATACCGCGGCGTGGCCTCGACCAGCGATTTTCCTTACCCAAGAACTGCCGCCAACTTTGTCGCAGCAGGACTATTAGTCGATGGAAGAACCTATCTATGGAATCATCGCTGTAAGCAATACAGAAATGGAGGCTCCTATGCTGAACTTAACCACAAAAATACGGCAATCGTCATACGTGCTGGTGGGGGCGATGTCCCTATCGAACTGACATACAGAGGGTTCGGAATTTGGGAGGGGAGGGCTCCAACTATCGTATTGGGGTGGCTATTAGTGAGGATGCGGCAAAAGCAATGGTGTTCAAACGGCAGTCACTGCCGTTAAAGAGGAAAAGAGGTTGCATGTACTCAAAGGATTTGTTCCATAGCAAACGTAAATAAAATGGCAAAGCACGGAGCGGCTGAGTCCTAGAATCTCACAGTTTGCCTGAAATTAGGCCTTCATACCTCGTTTATACCCAACCAGAGCATAGTACTTGCTGAGTACGAACAGCTCGACGGCGTTCACACGGAGGGGGGCCATCTTTCTCTGCCCACGGTTTGGAGTGCCTTAAAATTGAAGCTAGCCTACTTCAATTTATCACACTATCAAAGCTTCAGCTAGTTGTGGGCTACAATGATAGTAGATGAGTCCTTAAATTGAACTGTCTAGACCTTAACCTGCTTTCAAAGTTATCTTTTGCTCGGACGGAATTTGCTAGATGAAAAGGTTTGGGAATTGATAGAGCGGCATGACACTTTTGATACAGAGGCATGACCTTACAGAGGCATGACTTTTTGCAGATTCTGATTCGCCCAATTCTAGCTTCCCCATAAATACTTCCCGGCAAAGGCGGTGTAGCTGGCTGCCTTAACAGCTCTCCATAATACAAACTCTGGGTCGTAGGATATGTCAATCAAACCTTTCACAGGTCT